>MU224965.1:1260620-1273740 GCA_018584345.1 Thuja plicata
GCAACTAGAGTGAATAGGTGAGTTAGTAATTAGATCATAATGATTTAATTAATAACCTGATAGACTATTACTCTAACACCCCCCCTTAAGATAAGCTTAGGGAGAAGAAAAACCTAGGAAACTACTGTAGAAAGTAGGAAAGAAACTATGGGTCCCGTCAACTAGGCCTGATCAGGTACCCAAAACAAGAAATAAACTAGATGAAGGAAACTAAGCCTTCAATCTAGGAAAAGTCCCAGAGAGAGGAACAAGAAAGAGCAAGAAACATCTCCGAAGCATGTAGCTGAAGACTCTGTCAGAAGAGACTGCTGGAACCCCCACTGAAGTGCATGACCAGGTAGAGAAGACAATGTCTGAAGAGCTGATCAATCGAACCAGGAAGCAATAGAACCAACAGGTGAACCCCCCTATAATGCTGAACAGGAAGAGGTGACAGGAACATTGAAATGCAATGCCAGAAACTTTTGCAGAAGAAAGAACCAGGAACACCAACAGTGCAACAAAAGTACAAATACAGGATAAAGGGCGGTGTCACCAAGACACAGCATGGGCTAATGTCATGGAAGGTATGCTCACTTGACAAAGGTGGATGCGCCTAAAATGGCATAAGCATCAGAACCCCCCATGACACTTTATAATAGAGTGTAAGTACAAAAACACACAAGGTGTACAAGATCCCAGAAATGCAAAAGTAGGAACTTTATCTCAGTGCATTTACAGAACAAAGATGCAACAGAAGAAGCATACAAGCTCAGAAGTCAAAAAGAAGAGTGAGCTAGAATATCAGAAGAAGAGATCCCAGGACCTGTAGACCCAAGCAATCCACCAGAGTGCATAAACTGCCAAACTTAGAGGAGAGAAAACCTAGAGCAGAATCTAGAAAAAATACCCCTACAACTGAATATTTCACTAAACCAGCTTTCTGACAATATCTATTTTTTCAAAAATGGAGTCTGGATGAGCAAGATATGACTCCCGGAAGGCAAAAACACATATCAGACTTCAACAACAAAAAATGTTATCAAAATAGCAGACCCAAAAAACCAAATCACCATAGTCAGAAAGAGCTTGGAAAGAGCTTTCTGACGATATAACGAAGTCCAAAAAAGGCCTCCGTATGCTCCAGATAGAGCCAAAAAGGCGATAAAGGCTCAAAAGGGCTCCAAAAAGCAAGAAATAAGCCCCTGGGGCTAAAAAAATTGGCCCCTGGGTGTATGGCATGTGCAGGGGATGGGCCGAAGCCCCTGGTCCCTCATAGGACTGACCGCTTAGCAGTAGAGCCCGCAGGGGCTACCAAAAAATGTGCCACTAGCTGAGTGGAGACCTGGCGGCGGGGTTCGCTGAGCTGGGGCGAAGCGGCATGACAGGCTAGCGGTGGCTGTCGGGGCCGGCGGGGCGGTGACTGCAGAGGGCAGCTAAGGGGCCACAGAGTGGTGGGCTATGGAGGGTGCTGGGACGTGGGAGCCGGCGAGGTGGCATGGTGGCGAAGGGATTCGGCGGGGCGGCGGGGAGAAGAGCGGTAGGGGCCGCGCGGTGCGCTGAGCAGTGGAGGGCGTCGGAGGAGCTGGCTGATGGCGGTGGAGTGCCGGTGGCCCTACACTGGTGTGGTAGTGGCCGAAACAAAAAACATTGCACACATTTTTAAATGCATTAAAAAACAATTTTTTTGTTGATTTTTTCTCGTAAACCGTGCCTGTACGGCCCTAGAAGGCCATAAATTTTCTCCAGACGCTCCGGTGTCCAAATCGGATGAGCCTTATATGGATTCTAGGGTTTTTGGGCCTTTTGGACACAACCGTGAGGTCAGTTTTGGTCCAATGTGCCCCAAAAAATAAAGACCCCCCAAAACCAATAAAAAATACCAGAAAAGACTGGCAATCTTCAAATTGCCGAACTGCGATGAGCTTGCTTCAAAAAGACCAGAACAACGAGAAGGAGGAGAGCTCTGATACCATGTTAGATTTGAGGAAAACAAATCCACCCAAGAACACCTGCATGCAAGACTGTCACATAAAGAAGCAAAGACAGAAGAATAGAGCTATGGCAGCCAAAAAGCCAGAGACGAGATATCCATGTTGACAGAATAAAAATTCTATATTATCAACAAAAAATGAATATAATACAATCTCCTTAATGAAAAATAAGAGGTGAATCCTTATAAAAGGAATAACAAAACCCTAAAAGGGAAAACCTAAGGTTAGCTTAAGCAACTAGAGTGAATAGGTGAGTTAGTAATTAGATCATAATGATTTAATTAATAACCCGATAGACTATTACTCTAACAATTCTCGCATTTCCTTTTTGGCTATTAAGGCTTGGGCCTCTGAATCTTGGGTAGGATTAAAAGATCTCTTCATGATGGATTTGGAATCAAATTTATTTATTGCTATATTTAAATCAAAAGTAGAGAGAGATGTAGCTGGCATTATCACCTTTATTTGGTCCTTAAACTTTGGCTCTCAGCCTTAGACATGTCATTTTACCCCAATGGATATCCTTCCCTTCACTTCATCTAGAATATAGAGATCCAGATATTATTGAAGTGCTCGCTAACACTTTGGGGATCTTTATCAGGAATGATCTCCTTCCCTTTGAATTTACTCATATGGAGGTTAGAGTCTGTATTCTTGTTGACCAAACTAAGGATTTCCCCTCGGTAATTAATATTAAATCCAAATGGGGTTCTTGTTGTCAAAGGTTAGTGATTCAGGAGGAGGGTATTGTTCTAGAGTGCCAAGACAAATTGGGCCATCTAAATTCTTGTTGTCACTCTTATGGGGTAAAGGAGGTGGTAGTCTATAAGGATCTCTCTTTAAACCTTGCATTTTCCTCCATTCCTGATAATGTCAGAGAAAAAGATCTGCCCCAATTTTTCACCAACCTCCTCTTTCCTTGAAAGCTCTCCTATTAGGCCAGTAGACTGGGGACTCTTTAAAAAATCAAGGAAATCCACATGATAAGGTTGCAAGCGATAACCACACCCTCAGCCCTAGTGTTTTAGATGAAAACGTAGTTGAGGGTTGCCATATTCAGGTTGATTTAGGGGTCCTGCCAAAAGCCCTTGATTCACTGATCCATAGGGGAGATAGTGACTTAGTTCAATTGGATATTCTGCCCTTGACATCCAAAAATAGGGATTGAAAACTTTCCCTTCCTCAGCCTGCTCAAATTTCTCCCCAAATATAAGATATTCCAGTCCATCCTCTCTCCTCAATCATCTCAGAGGAACCAAAGTGGATTAGTAATTTTTAGGAATCAAACTTGGTCAACCTGGAAATGGATCTTATGATACAATCGTTAATTCTAAAGGTGGCAGAAGATAAAATTGACAACCTTCAAAGCGGATCTAAATCACACTCTGACTCAGAATTGGAAGACGACTTTCAACCTATAATTCAAGGAGGTAATGCACCAGAGGGAATTGTAACTGAGAAATTAATTTCATGTTCTATCTTCCAAATAGAGCTAGACAAATCCAAGGCCGCAAAGTTAAGCTCCCAAAAGAAACTTGGGGGTAGAAAATCAGAAACCTCTAAGGTTAAAGAATAGATAGCTTAGGGAACACAACTAACCATCAATTTCTAGAGGACTCCTAGAAAATGTAAGGAAGAGTCATCAACCTTGATATCAAAACAAATTAATGGAAGTAGGAGGGAAAACAACTCTCTAAAAGGACTATGCGGATATTATCATGGAATGTTAGAGGTTTAAATGCCTCTAACAAAGCTCATCTGATAAAAAACTAGATCCTTGTGGGGGGTGCAGACCTGATTCTTCTGCAAGAGACCAAACTATCAGAAGAAGTAGGAGAATTTTTTTTTCTAAAGTGGCATAACTGGGAATTTCTAATCTTGGCATCAGTAGGTGCATCTGGAGGAGTGGCTATTCTTTGGAACATACCCAAATGCAAAGTTTCTCTTATTGAAAAGAATACAAATTGGATGATAGTGGAAGTTAAAATATTCTCCATCTCTTTCATCCTAATTAATGTCTATGGTCCAATTTCCCCATTAGGCAAACAAAGACTGTGGAAGTCTCCTTCGCAGGTATTGATAGGGCTGGAAGGGAGAAAAATAATTATGGGAGGGGATTTTAATGCTACTCTAGGGCTGCAAGATAATATTGGTGGAGGTACCCCATCCCCTCAAGTCACAGATGATTTTTGTAACTTCATTTATGGAAACCAGTTATTAGACTGTGTCCCTTTAAATGGTAAAATCTCTTGGTCCAACAAGCAGAAAGGAATTAGTTTTGTTGGAGCTAGGCTCGATAGGTTTCTGGTTAACTCTCTCTGGTTGGTTGACCATGCGATTTTCTAGTCCTCAATTCTTTCCCTAACCGGCTCAGATCATTTTTTTTGTGTCGGTAGATGTACAGACAGATCCTATCCTTAGCAAACCTCAGACATATTTTAAGATTGAAAAAATGTGGTTTCGGGATTATTTTTTTTTATCTCTACTACAAACTTGGTGGTCCCAAGCCCCACGTACTACTTGCATAGAAATGTTTAAATTTTCTAAGAATTTGACTTATAATAAAATCAAAATGAAAAAATGGAACAAAATCTCCTTTGGGAATATCTTTAAGAAGAAGGTAGAAATTCAACGGAAACTCAAAGTCATTCAGGAGTATATTCTCAATAAAGGTATGACTGTGGAAATCTATGATGAACAGATTATCTATGATAAAAAATTGGATGAACTGATGCTCATAGAGGAAATTTTTTGGCATCAAAGGTCTAGGGAGTTGTGGCTAAAATAAGGAGACAAGAACACGTCCTTTTTCCATATGTCTGCCAAAGTTAAAAGACATAAAAGCTCTATCTTCCAAATCAAGGATGGTAATGGAATGACCCTCAATAATCAAAGGGATATACAAGAGGAAGCCTCTAGATTCTTCTCTCAGCTCCTCTTAGGGGATCCTAATGCAATCCCCACATAGCATCCCCCTATCCTATATTGCATCACTTCCCTAGTCTTAGATTTTGATAACAAAGCCTTGTTGGCTCCCTTCTCCTTGGAAGAAGTTTGAGCTATGGTATTTGCTATGGATGTAGACAAGGCCCCAGGCCCTGATGGTTTGACCCCCTTTTTCTCTCAGAATTGTTGGGAGTTCATGAGTTTGAACATCCCCAAGGTAGCTAAGGAGTCTAGAAAACATACCTGCATGTTGAAACAGTTTAATAACACAATTATCACACTCATCCCTAAATTCTAGCACCCTTCCTCCTTCACTGACTTTAGGCCAATATCACTGTGCAATACCATCTATAAGATAATTTTTAAATTAATGGCCACCCGACTGGGGAAACTGATTCCAAAAGGCATCTCTATTTAAAAGCAAGGTGGCTTTGTACCCAGAAAAGACACGGTTGAAGGGGGGCTTATTGTGCATGAAGTTCTTCACTCCTTTAAAGAAGAAAACCTTCTAGTAATGGTTCTAAAACTTGATATGACTAAGGCATATGACAGGTTTAACTGGCATTTCCTCTAGTTAGTGATGGAAAAAATGGGTTTTGACAAGAAATGGATTATGGCATGCATTACGGGAGCCAAATTTTCTATGATGGTGAATGGCACTCCAAGTGGATATTTCTCCTCCTTGCAAGGAGTTGGACATGGGGATTCTGTTTCACCCTTTCTCTTCATTATTCTTGAAAAAGGCCTAAGTAGACTCATCTCCATGAAGAGGATCATGGGCATTTGGGAAGGTATCAGTATCAAGCAGTCTCAATTAAAAAATTATCCCACACACTCTTTTTAGATGACTCACTATTATTTGGTAAAGGTAGTGTCAAGAAAGCAACGGTTGTCAAGGGAACTTTGGAAAAAATATTGTGAGGCTTTAGGGAAAAAATTAAATGAAGGAAAGTCCAAGATCTTTCTATTTAATATGAATTTCAAAGCAAGTAGAGTAATTTAGAGAATATTAGGCTTTTCAATGGCCCATACTCCAAGTAAGTATCTTGGTATCCCTTTCTTCCAAGGCTAGGCCAAAGAAACATTTTGGGAGGGAGTGTTGTCAAAAATTAGAGAAAGAATTGCCTCTTGGAAAGAAAGCTGGCTATCCCTAGCAGGTAGAACCCTATTAGACAAATAAATTCTGAGCTCTATTCCAAATTATATTATGTCAGTCATTTTTGCCCCCCCGGAGTGATGAAACAAATATCCAAATATTTGAAAGATTTCATATTGAGTAGTAACATGGATGATAAATCTAAAGTCCCATTGGTTTCATGGAATAATTTGTGTAAACCTAAAGCCAGCAGGGGTTTTGGATTTCATAGAATCTAGGAAAGAAATCTCAGCCTAGGGGCTAAATTGGCATGGAAAATATATGAATGCCCAAACAGTCTCTGGGAAAAGGTTATGAGAACAAAATACCTTGACTCGAAGGACCCAGAAAGAATTTTATTAATTAGTAACCCTCCTAATGGATTAGTCATGTGGGATTTTATAGTAAAAAGCAGAGAGGTCATCCTCCCCAACCTCTCTTGGCAGAACAATTCGGGCACCAAGGCTCTATTTTGGTTAGACTAATGGAATGGTCACACTTAATTGTCCTCCTTGCAAAATCTTACGAGAGCCAAAAGTATATTGCAACATAGATGGGGAGATAGAGTTGCAGATTACATGTCATGGACTGATGGAACTATGAAATGGAAAGACCTCTCCCAAATTCAGATCCCTCAATCAGAAAAAATGAGCTGGAAAACATTCTAAAATCAAGGTTCATCTCGATCAACGGTGACAAAGACAGACTAATTTTGATGAAAAGTAAGACAAGAAAATATATAGTTAAAGAAGGATATCAATCACTAGTAGAGGCCCGATCCATTCCAAATTTCATCCTTAAATTTGCTTTGCATAACTTCATCCTTCCCAAAATTGGGGTCTTCTTCTGGTTAGCAATCCAAGATAGGATCTTATCCAATACAAGACTAAAATGACTAGGGATTATAGATAAATTTCCATGCCTATTATGTGGGGCAGTCCTGGAGGATACAAATCACCTACTAGTTAGCTATTATTTTGGACAAGTTATATGTAAATGGACTCTCAGAAAACTAGGGTGGAGCACCCCTTGTAGACATCATTACAATTGGTATTACAATTGTGGCCCCTCCTGCATCAGGAATCTTTCTTTTCTATCATCTGAAGAGTTATCCCTGCAATGGTGGTTTGCTCCCTATGGTGGGAGAGAAATAAAAGGATCTTTAGAAAACAAGTCTCAACAAAAAATGTGGTATGTAGCATGGTGGAGAAGAATGTCTCAGAAATGATAAATGCATATGTGTCAAAGGTGAAATCCCTATCCTCGACATTCACATCCTTTGATAACTCAATATTAGAAAATTGGCCCCAGATAGCTATTCCATTCAAAGGGGTCTTGATTGGGAAAATGCTAAAACATCAAATTAGAAAATATATCAAATGGATCCCACCAGATCTCAATCAAACTAAACTAAATTTTTATGGAGAAAGTAAAGGTAACCCAGGGAAAAGTGGCGTAGGTTTTGTTTTGAGAAACACAGACAAATCTATCATATTAGCTGCTAACTGTAAATTTCTGGAGGGAACCAACAACATGGTGGAAGCTCAAGCTTTACTATGTGGGATTAGGTTGGAAATTCAACTAGGAGTAAGGAATTTGCATATTGAAGGAGACTCACTGCTTATAATTTCATACTTATCAAAGAAATCCACAATTAGCTGGTTGTTAAAGTACATACTGCAGGCAGTGATTCAACTCCTACCAAAATTCACTTTGTACACTATGTGACATTGTTATAGGGAAGGAAACAAATTATCCTATTGGCTTGCCAATTTGGGGGTCAAGGGTATCGATGTGGATTGGGAAAAGGACTACGTACAGGTCCAGTCATCACAAGTTCCTGATTTCTTAATGGAAGAATGTGGATAGCATCTCAAGCAAATGTTAGAAGGTGGATTTTGGTGGATTTTGTATGAGAATATTTGATCACAACTTGTCTAGAGCATGATTACCAGTGGTAGATGAAATCAATGCAACACGTGGTAAGTACAATTTTGGGATTTTAACTCAAGATCATATATTCGGGACACATGTGGGAGGGCTTGCAACTTGATTAAGCCCAAATTGAGAATTTAAGCGATATGATAAGAAAAGATGCAATGTCAATCAGGCAGATCACCGTAACTTGTCAATAAAGGACAAATATCTAGGAGTAATATCCCATCTAAATTTCATACCAGGTGCATCGCAAGGTCTCCAGATTTTATAAATCTATAACACATGTGGCATTCAATTTGACTTTTGATCACGTTTATCACCCTCATCATGATGTAGCCATCTATCCTGGCCTATTTAACGTCCATAGTTGTTCATTGTTAACCACTATTTACGAGCTTTCCTTCCTAATTTTGGACTAAACAAAGAAAAATATGGATTATAAGAAGTTAAATTTTAGGATTTCCCTATGGATAAAGGAGTGGGAACATCCCGTATTAGGCCCTTATTGGGGTACACAGATGAAGATAGCCTTTATGGATCTTTCAAGCCATATAAATGATGCAATCAGGGGCATCATTAGGAATGGTATACTGCTCCCAGATGCTCCCCGACATTTCTTTCACACACAGCTAGAATCATTGTTCTTGTCGACTTGGTATGATATGGTTCTTGATTACGAGTTTTCTTTTGCATGACTAAGAAGATTTTTAAACCGGATTTTATCTCGGAAAGAGAACTTCAAGAGGCAATAAATGGATACCAACTACGGTCATCTAAGGCATGGGTCAGAGGGATATTTCTTCCATTAGATCTTGATAACAAGAAAGAAATATCCCGCTTGTATGACATACTAAAGTTGGTTCTGCAGGGTCAGGATATTCTACATCTTCGGAGGGAAATCATTAAGTTTATGGATATATTACCTAGTGGGATGGTTGATAACGTATTCTTTCTCTTCAATAAGATATCAAAAGTGCTAGCATTCATTGAAAATGAAGACAAAGTACATTCTCCTCCTGCGTTTTCAACTCCTGCAGTGTCGGCCAACTATGTTTCTGGCAGGGTTTCAGAAAAATCAAGGAACAAAGGAGGAGCAAAGTAAAGTTCAGGATCTCCAATTTTTCTGTGGTGGGTTATTCTAATTTTTGGGCTGCTAGATTTTTTCCTTGTTGTTAAAGGAAGAAGTACTCTCGGTGGGTCTATTTCCTATGTCTCCTTCTCAATTTCTCTTATCTTTGTATATCCTTTATTTGGATAATGGTCTTCTTGGTTTTTAGGTTAGTTTTAGTGGCATCTACTAGATGTTTGTTCCAATTGTATTGTGTAAGGGCAAGGATGGAGGGTTTTCTTTCTGCTTCTTTCCCTCCTAATCCCTTAAAGAACTGTATATATTATATTAATAAAATATTTCAATGGCTTTGTCATTTTTGCCAAAAAAATAAAAAAAATCAATGGTCTATTAGTTTATTAGCATTCGTGTAGTTTATTTCTTGCGTGAATTGTGTAGCCATTTGTGGTTGTGGCTTGTTTGTTGTGTTTTGCCTCTTCTTGGTCTTGGCCAAATGTAGTGGCCTCTCATAGGTCAGTCTTTGTGGGGCTATCTAGTCTGCGATCCTTTGCAATGGGTTCCTTGGGTGTTGGGCGTTGTATTGTCGAGAACTTTAGTGGTTTTGGTTCTCTCTAGATGGATGTACCTTTTCTTGCAGAGGGAGGTTTCTACATGGTCATTCCTTTGGTGGTCCCTAGAAGTTTGGTCCAGTTTCCTTCTACCTAGAATCAAATGAAGGTGTCCTTCTAGGTGTTGTCTCTTTTGTCTGCTCCGTTAGAGGATGCATCCTTATCTATGGAGGTGACAAGGAGTGCTACACCATTACAGAAGATTCTTGGTTGGATTCTCTTTCATAGGCTGGTTCTGAGCTCCTTTATTTTCCTCTGCTTAAAGGTTTTGGGGGTTTTACTCCCATAATTTTTTTTATTCTTCCATTCTTTCTGGTCCAAGATGTCAGGAAGCCTTTCAAAACTTGATGTTTCTTTTTGTATTTAGACATCTCTCTTCTTTTGCCCAAAGTGTCTCTGTTTGTACAAGGTTGTCAGATACCTTTAAAAACCCACTATTAGTTTTCTTCTTCCTTGGCCTTCCTTTTTCTGATGCAAGGGGTTCTTTGAAGTTTGTTCAGGTTCTCATCTAAAATCTTGTGTTTTTAAAATTTAAGGTTTGGTGGAGCTCACGACCTCTGTTCCCAATGGTTGTAGTTCTGTTCAAAATATTTTTGTATTCACTTATTTGGAATTCCTATTCACATGTCATTTAAAATTGATGTTACTTTATTGCAGGGTTCAGGCTATCTAATCCCACTTGACTTAATGAAGACAATTGATTTGTATGTTTAGGGCATGCCAAATACAATAGTGAGGATTGTTTGGTTCTATGATTTGCAGAATTTTTTTTCCATGTTCTAATCTCTTAAAAGTTGAATAGATGATCAAACATCTAGAGAGTGGGTGCCATGTTGGTGTTGATTCCTCAACCTCATAGCTCTTGAATAGCACCCACAACCAAACACCTATCACATACAGAAATAAATAGATTATGAAGGTCAAATTGACATAGAAAGATGAATCATATTGATATAAAATCTCATCAGATGGAGTAAGGTATAATAAATCTTTATAAAAATGAAAAGGAAAAAAAGCAACACTAGAGAAGCCCTAGGTGACGACGAAAGGGGATGGTAATATGTGTCCTCATCATATGACATGAGATACATAAACAATATAAGTAATCTTAAATATTGGAGAGAAAAGGGACCTAGATTCAAATACATTTTTACTCGAACAGTTGTAAAGATATGATGTTGGGTTCAAATAAGATCAATCTCTCTTTTTAAGATGAAATAATGCAAGCATGTTATAACACATCTTCTTTATGTCTTAGATGGACCAAAAAGTTTTGGCCACTTTTTTGTTCTGGATCCTTCTACACATGCCCTTGTTATCATAACTTATAAAACATGTCCATATTATGAATGATCCACTAAAAATTTAGAAACTTACATTAAATAACATTAATCTATAAATTATAATGAAATCTATTAGACCTCCTTTAAATGTGAATGCTTGACTTACAATAATATATACAGAAATATCCATATATAAAAACAACTATTTTCAATAAAAATAAAGGTTACAAGATAACCTATACATTATTATTAATGGGAATAACATAACCCTAATTATAATAATCATAATAAGCATGAAACTCCAAAGCACAATGTATCTACGAATATCGATCCTAGGGTTGGAAATTAACTACTCTTCATTGTATAGATTGTTTGCAAGCGGGTCAGCCCTACAAGTATTACGGCTGCCACTAAAGAGATTATATACTGTTTCCCGAATTCGCTAATCCACACTTTGAGCTTGCTGTTGTAATCCTTTAAAACTTCCTTGAAATCATACTTGTAAGTGACCCCAACGCACAAATCATTGAATATTCGAGCCACTTCCTCATCGGTCCCCAGATAATTTTTTGATAATATTCGCTCTCCGAAACAGCACAATACCCTCCTTGGAATCAATTAAGTTATCCATTACATACATGATGCGCGAAATGACACGCTTGATTTGGGAGTTTTCCTGCCTTTGACACTCCTCATAAGCCACGAGGTTTCTCAAGAATATTTCCGTCTCATTATCAACAATAATTTGAGGGAGAAAAAGGCTGCTCCGTACGAAACATCTGCGTTTAAAATGAAGATCTCCTTTAGTGCTTAGCTTCAGTTTAATTCTAGCGTTTTGCAACTTTTCAGCTGAAGGTATCATGCTCCCATCTACTGAAGAAGACCAACGCAGGAAACGAATTATAGGCGTCCTGCTTGCCCCTCTAAAACAAGTAACGCCACTTGGAGAGGCAATGCAAGTAGAACCACCGCACTGAAAACTGCAAGCACAGCATTTCGTGGGGATACCATGCTCGCAAGCAGAATCAGAATTCGACAACAAATTCGCAATCACCTGCCTTGACAAATCCAATAGATGGCTTACACCTCCTTTAATAAGTCTCGCAATTAAATTTTCGCTTTCACTCACTCTATTACATTCCGGTTTTACATCTTCAGTGTTTTCCAGCGAAAACGGATAGCCTCGATGAGACCGTCTAATTTTTTGGCTAAGAAGGCTGGCACTGCTCCAGCGTCCCTACTCTCCAATTCTAGGATCGTTTGCAGGACACAGAAAGGAATCTGATTTTCTAGCTTCATAATGTCTAATACAATCTCTTGCCTTTTAATGTTATTACTTCTTCGGGAGTAGAAAACAAGACTTGAATCGAGCAATTCCATTTGAAGGAGCTCGAGAATAAAGCACGCATCCATGGTCATCATCCAGGCAACCGTCTTCTCATCCCATTCAATGGCTGAATCTTCGTAGGAATCTCTGATATTTTTCATTATTCCTTTAACTTTTTTGAGTAACATTACTATAGACATACCAGGGAGCCTTTCCAAGGTTCTGTCTATTGCTTGGAACTTGAATTCATCCATTGCAGTCAGCTGTTGGTCTTTCTTGTGATCATAAGGTCCAACAAACACAACCCGAGGGTCATAGGCTTCTCGTTTGGTTTTGTTTATAAATTCAGGTACCCTAAATATACATACATGGGCAGACGTTTTTCGCTTTCTGTACTCTCTAGAATTACGTATGCTTTTATCTTTGTTAATCCATGATCTAGGCTCGCTGCTGTCTTCGAACAACCATTCCTTATCTTCATTTTCTTGGATAACAATTTTAAGTGCCGCTGTATTGTTTTCCTCTGCCATATAATAATTTGATCAGCTTCTCCTTGCCTTAGGGCCCATTTGGTGCATGGCATTAACTTATCCAGAATAGGCTTATTCTAGAATAAGGAATTATTCTCGGATTAATTAATCCTAAAAATGAAAGCTGGAATAAGCTATTCTACGTTTGGATCCCATATTGTAGAATTGGAATAAAGATTATTTTTTATTTTTTTAATTAATTTGAACAATATGTATTTTTAACTTGTGTACACATATACACATACACATATACACACATACACACACATATACACACATATATACACGTACACATATACACATATACATGT
>MU224965.1:1279370-1291245 GCA_018584345.1 Thuja plicata
AAGGGATAGAAGGATTGCTTGAAAGGGAAATGACTGAAAGCAAACTACCTACTAGGTGATGCACCGAAATTAGGGCTTGGATCTCAGTATAGAGGAATGAAATCAATGGAAGAACCAGGTCAAATAAATCACAACTCATTAGATAGGCTTGCATAAGTATTTCATAGGAAGGCCTGAACATAAGACTCGACCTATGACCTGCAAACGAACATCCTTCTCTGCAACCAGGTGTAGGAATGAGACAAGACTTCTAGGGGCTGAAGTATACCCACAAAACATCTAAATCAGATCAGACACAATAACACACAAAATTGCAGAAAATGAGAGGAACTACGAACCCCAATGTCCATTAATTAGCATTCATAAACTTCAATCCAATAAGAGATAATACAAACTAGGAAGCATAGGGATATGAAGAATTATCACAAAGTACTTCCAATAGTTTTCATGATCAATGAGAAGATTATAGAATGTAAAAGCCAGAGGGCAGAAAGAATGCCTAAGATAACTCCAAGAGAGAACAAATTCTCTTTACAAAATGCCAACTCCTGAGCACTAAGGCTCTCAAAAAACTCTAAATACTCCCATGCGCGCAGGCAGGAGTCTCAGAAAACCTAACTAGGGTTACAGATTTACAATAGAATAATGACCCTAGGACAAAAATCTAATCTGGCCATAAATGTGCACCAAGAAAATCGATCAGATCAGATTTCCTTTTTTTTGCCCATCCCAGTACTTGATCATGCCTGTAGACACGCAACCTGAATCCATGAGAAACATTCTGCAACTAAGTCTCTGTCATGAATGCTCACCAACTGATCACAGACTCCCAGGACGGGAAGTGACCCTTGACGGCCGCCGCTCAAATTCTCATCAATGAGCCATCGATCATGACCATGTCCTTTTGCCAACTGCACATGGAGAGCAATAACTTCATGATTGGGCTCTGCATCTTTTTCCACGCTTTGAATCTTCTGTTTCTCCACCAACGTCGAACAAATCTAAATCTGGGATCAATAGACTCTTTGTGCATGGCCCTCTACAATTGAAACCTCTCTGATCAGTTCTGGAACACGAGCATGGAGGAACCATGGCTGCCAAGCAATCACAGTGCCAAATCTGCCGCCAAACATTCAAATTCAAAGTCCAGCGATAATGCGACTGACCGTTAGTCTCCTTGTCGCGAGCATCAGACCTTGACCCTGGTTAAATCTCTAGACTTGGTGACAAAGCACTTTTTAACATCTGTTTAACTCGAGCTGAGATCCAGCGACAAGGCGAATGTGAAATCTCAAAGTCGCGAAGCATTTTCCTTAACTCATCTTTCTTCTGGCGACCCATCGCCTAACTGCCACCTCAAACTGTCACGGCTTGTCGCCTGATCGCCAGATGCTATCTTTCTGTTCTGAGACTACGCGACCACACTTAGTCGCCAAGTCGGGAGAACCCAGCACCGAGCCCTTTTGACTTTTCAAACAGCGCCTGAGTGTCCTTGAATCCTTCTGGCGACATCGCGACAACCCCAAGGCACTGAGTCGGGAGTACTTTTCACGTAGGGCACTTTGATCACCCGACCACGCGTCCACCGTTGGATCATCTGCATTTTTCATCAGACGGCTGGCATTTAATTGCTTAAAAACTGAAGATACCTTTAACTTATCCAGCGATCCTACGACTGAAGGGAAAGAAACACTAAGTCTCAAAGTCGCATAACCCATTTTCTCCGTCTGGCGATCACCCGACTGAGGAACCACATCCATCTGCCATATGCCACCTGTCACACAGCCACTGGTCCATCTGTTGTACACTGAGGAAGCTGAGTCATCATTCTGTTCTAGCGACAAGGCGACCAAGGGATGGTAGCCAAGTCGGAAGACATTTTTACTAACTGCTGAAACTCTTCACGTGATCAAGCGACTGAAGGTGGACCCCTACTATTGTGCTTTCATCCTGCGACATCCCGACTGAGGACTAATCATGAAGTCGGAGGACACAGATAGAATATTCCTTATGGTCAAGAGACTATGCGACAAAGTGAAAAGCAAAGTCGGGAGATAAAAGAGAATATTCGCTGAGGCTCTTGCGATTACCCGACTGACTGAGAGGGTCCCACTTTTCACAAAGGCTTAACATGGATCAGGCGATCATGCGACCAAAGAGAAAGTGCTAAGTCGGGAGACATCTGGGGAATATTCCAAAGGGTTATCAGACTACGCGACACAAGGAAGACGCAAGGTCGGGAGAGGAAAAGGAATATTCGCCCAGGCTGAAGCGATCAAGCAACTGAGAAAATAAGCACATGCTCTTAGTGATTTAAAAAGGTAATCATGAAACATAACGAGCCAAGGCTTAGGGTTTTTACCTCGTTCAAACATGAAAGACTTAGGGTTTAAGGGTTTTGGTGAGGACATGAAACCCTGGAAAAACAAGACAGATGAAACCAGACAGGGCAAGCTAGACCAAATGCATAGAATGGGAAATTTGGGCAACACAAGCATTGGCCCCAAAATGGGGATTAGTTTTCTAATTCGAGAATTTGAAAAATGCCACAAAAAAAGAATTAAATTATGCTTGGCACCAAACGGGCCCTTAATTCAATGCAAAAATGTTTAGAAATAATTCAGATATTTACCTCTCACCAAATAAACAAGTATATCTTTACAAAGAGATGACACTAGGAACAATTTAGACAGAATTAAAAATATCTTTATTAAAAATGAAATTAATAAAAATTTCACATGTACTTGTAGGGGAACATTTATAGCTTAGTAGTTAAAGTTTGAATATTTAATTGGAGTTCTGCAATATTGTTTTTTAAGCATAGTTATTTGTGCTTAAGTATTGATAAAAACATTTATACATTCTTTTTGCATAATTGCAATGTACTCTTAGTGACATGTAATGAATACATATAATAGATGTGACTTTTATATGTCTACTTTTTTTAGCTTTGTGTGCATATCAAATCGTCAATATTCATTGTCACTAGCCAAAACAATATCTTTAAGTTCTTAAATCACATACTTAAAAGATGAACTATATTTGTAATCATTAGTAACTTACATGAATCAATAAGAAAGATGAGGTAGGGACCTGTAACCCACCCAAAACAATAATCCAGATACAAAAAAAGAGCTCCTGTCATATGAGAATGAGCTAAGAAATAAAATAGAAATCTCCACTAGGTGCTTGTTCTAGTTTCTAGTGTAAATTGCTACAAATGAGTTACAAGAAGCAGTGGTTCTTGCTACATCTATTAATAGAGTAATGAGCTTGTGAATATAGAGGAAGAAATCAAAGGCCATTGTTGTGAGAGTCACATCAATGTAACCCGAAATCTGCTCAAACGTTTTGATGACTTCATCGAAGTTGTAACAAACTAGGTTTACCATGATTACACTTAAAAGCACAATAGATAAACCATTAGTAGAAAGACAATCTAATTCCAAAAAGGCCTCCAATTGGGGGAAAGGTGGTATCCAAAGAGTGATTAGCTAAAGCAAAACCTAGAGAAGAAGTGTTGAAAATGCGGGGTTGGATATAACTCAAAGTTAGCATCCTAGCTATCGAATGATCTTGGGGAAAATTCATGCACACCGTTAAAAAATAAGAGGCCCCATTAGTAAAAACTACAAATAGATTGAGTTTAGGAAATGCTTTCCCAATATCAACCTAATAACATCTTAAATATGTGAGTAGTACAAATGAAAGACCATGTCCAACTTATTTGAATTAAAGGAAGATAAGTAATGGAATTTCAAATGATGTCCAGGGATAAATATTGAAAATCCCACGAGAGAGAGAGAGAGAGAGAGAGAGAGAGAGAGAGAGAGAGAGAGAGAGAGAGAGAGAGAGAGAGAGAGAGGAATTATANAAGAGAGAGAGAGAGAGAGAGAGAGAGAGAGAGAGAGAGAGAGAGAGAGAGAGAGAGAGAGAGAGAGAGAGTTGAATTATAACTTAAATTAAATTCATGTATCTAATTTTTTTGTGAATTTATGTAATTTTCCTATTAAATGTTGTGTAGCAAAAAATGATTAACATAAGAGAACATAATGATGACATTAATTTTTCATTAGTATATAAACAACACTTTCGGTAAGCCTACACTGAAAGAGAGGAAAGGGCAAACCAAAGATTAGATTAGGATATCACCAAAAATGACTAAGTACATAGAGAACTGATGACACAAGTTAGTGTGTAAACCGAAAATCACAAAGTAGAAAGATAAAGTGGAACCTAACATAGGAACCCAAAATGCAAGTTACAGTGGAGACTGACAAGACAGATACAGTGCAACCGATAGTAGAAACTGAAGGACGGTCAGCATGACCGATAGATAGAATCGAAAGTCAGTTGCAGCCCACAAAAAGTGGATCTGACTTCCACGTCAGATAAAGCAAGTGTATTCTATTTATAGGATATTTAATTGTTTTAAATACATTTCTTTAGGGACAAGAAACAATTATATATAAGTGTTTTAATCAGTCTAACTGATTTAAAAAACATAGACTAGGAGATCTAGGTGTAAGTTGTAAACCTGATCTTAGAGTTAACATTGCTTTTATCACAAACTCGATGAAGTCAATCCATCTATAAATAGATGATGTAATCATTCATTAGAGTGTGTGTGAGAAGGAAAAAGAGAGAGAACAGAATGAGCACATGTATGGATTAAATTGAGAGTTTCAAGAACCAGAACATAAAAATAATAATTTGGTTAGGAGAACCAAGAACATAGGAAACCGATAATCAGAGGTTTTATTAAATAATAGTTAAGGTGTTAATCTTTTTATGTAAACTACATAGGATCTATATCAACAATAGGAGATTGCATTTACTATGTCAATTTGTAATTTTCTATCATTCTAACAAGTGGAGCAAAGTGTAAAAATCCTTTCAAGGAAGCTGGACTTAATAGTCCTATTGTCAATCTCTTAACTGAGTGCACACTTCATTAGTGTTGCTAAAGTCTTAACACAATAGACTTTAATAGTTCTCCACTGATACTCCTAACAGGGTAGATCATCGGAAGTGATCAAATTGTAAGCCTTAACCGACCCCTTCCAATCTGTAGATAGTGAAGTTTTATGGGTGCCATTCCCACCACAATTTTTACTTCCTAACAGAAGTTTTCTGCGATATCATATCTTGTGTTATGTGTCAATTATGCTCATGAATGTTTCTATGAATGATCCACATGTTTTTTAATGTTATAAATTGATATAACTCACACCAAGATAGTTTAGATCAGATTTAATGGACATGCAATTGATTACAAAGGTTAACTGATTAAAGGATACAAAAGGTTTTAGAGGTACTGATTCACCCCTCCCCTCTCAGTACATACTTCCCATAAATCCCAACACATAATACCTACAAACTCATATGAACCAGTCATGAAGACACAATCCAAAAAGGATAAAAATTAAAGTTAAAATTTAAAAAGAATTTTTTTATAGAAATTAGCATATACAAGACTGAATTATAACATACAAAATATACCCTTTAAAAACATACACAAATTTTGTTTGCTTCTATTAAAAAATTGCTATCACAACAATCTACTATTTTGATATAATATACAAGAGGGTCTTCTAATTTGAAAAATAAACCCTGGTTACTTCAAATAAATGTCTATCCTTGATAAACAATTAGTTTACCGTGATATCTAATTTTAAATAATAATAATTTTTTGAAACTGAAGAAAGCTTCACAAAAAATAATAATAATAAACTATAATACAAAAATAACCCAACTTACTGCAATAAAGTGTCAAGCTTTTTCTTTGATTGATGTGAAAGTTGTGTTGTTTCAACAAACATCTATTTCAACATTATAGAATATATTTCAAATGAATGCATATGCCTTTTGAATTTCTCATTTTCCTTTGTTCAACACTTAAAAATTTACTATTAGAAATTAGAAATACACTTAAAAATTTACTATTAGAATTTTTTTATAGAAATTAGCATATACAAGACTGAATTATAACATACAAAATATACCCTTTAATAATAATAATAAAAAACTATAATACAAAAATAACCCAACTTACTGCAATAAAGTGTCAAGCTTTTGCTTTGATTGATGTGAAAGTTGTGTTGATTCAACAAACATCTATTTCAACATTATAGAAAATATTTCAAATGAATGCATATGCCTTTTGAATTTCTCATTTTCCTTTGTTCAACACTTAAAAATTCACTTATTGGCCAACTTTGACATTGAGACTAACATTCTGAAAAAAAAAAAAAAAAAAACACTTTCAAACACATATTGCTGCAAAACCATTAAGAATTTGAAGATGATGTAAACTAGTGACTTTTAGCATTTTGTTTCTAGTTTCTAAATATATTTTAAAAAAAAAACTGGAATGTATTTACATCCATTTTTCCTTCTTTGAAAAGTGGTTTGTATGAAAAATCAATATTTTTAAAGAGTGACAGTCACTTGGATCAACATAACTTTTTTTTGAAAAATGATAATGATGCAATTCTTTCAAGGTTAGGTTTATAACAATAATACTTAGAGGATCCAATTGTTTGCATTCAATTTGGTTCAAAATTTAATAGTTTATTGAGCTATGAAATGACATTAACTATAATTTAGACATAGGTTCCTTTGGATCACTCTAACTTGATCTATATTTATCAAAATTCATTTTTTTTCCTTTTTTGATAGAAAGGTAAGATAAATACATATTTTTCATATATATTTTTTCCTAATTTACTATTTTTCCCAAACTATTGAAGAGAGAGGTTGTTATAAGGTCATGTTACCCAATATTACAACATACATCAAAATAAACACAAATAGGAAAATATTGCATTTTAAGGGTCCAATTAACACTATCTTTTAGGTATTATTGATTAACATTTTATTATTACATTCATTATCAAATTTCATTATTGTACTCTAAGTATTGATCACATTTCAAAATTTCAAATTTATAACTAATCATTACATTGTGCATTCAAACTGAATGTATTATACAAGTGTCCTTTCATATTTCATATTTCATGTCAATCAAAGAGTACATTTGCAGAATAGAAAGCATGGTAGAAGTATGGAGTAGGGGTCCCATGCATTGCCTTATTTTATGTTATTGTTAGCTAGTTGTCTGTCAGGTCTTAGGTCTCTAGTTTTAGGTCTTCATCTTCATTAAGTCTTTAGGGTCATTCACCTACATCATGAGAGAGAAAATGAGGTTAGATCTAGCTGGATCTAAGCAATGCATGAAACACAAACAACATACAACTACAATCAATTCTTTCAATGATGCATATCTATCTGGTAAATTCAATGTAACAAGGAAATGTGCATCCACACTAAATGAAAGATAGTATTAAAGGGACTTGTTTTTAAACATGAAACCTTTTACTATTAATGGTCATTTGGATGTATATTATTCTTATTTTCAGAGCCAGGTATCTTAACCAAAGGGACTTAGCATTTCTATCTAAGAAACCATTTTAGAATGACATCAGCCTATTAGTTTAGCAAACACAAACAAACCAACCAAGATTCATGAATGAGTGTCATCTCATATGACACTCACACACAAACATTAATTGGCTCATTTTATTTTCTGACCTAACAGGTTGATTGGTGATATGTGTGCAATACGTGAACAAGTAACTAAATGCAGATAACAAAAGAAATGTAGTGAGTGTCATGAGCCCATGCTTAAACTTCACATAAGGCATTACATAAAAGAAAGATGTGTGCATCACAAGAGGTTACAGTTCATGCAGATGTAGAAGAGGAGGATACAATGCATGAAGAATGATACAATGATGCTGAAGGAGACACATGGTCAATAAAGGGTCCTGAGAAGAGATATGCAGAAATGGAGGTGAAATGTTTATTGTCATCATGCAAGATGAATTGAGAGTAATGTTGTTACTGTAAGTATGCAAATGCAAAAAAGACATATGAATGGGAGTCAATTATGGAAAATGCATGTGTACGGATCAATCATGATATCATTAGTCTCAGATCATAAATTGTTGCTATTTATGCTTACACAACTTGAGATGGTTTGCAAAGAATTGGAGTAAAAGTGTATTTATATACCGTCATAGAGTGTGCATTTATAGAAAATAGCTATATTGTGTCAAGATGAGAGGTACATATGCATAAACTATTGACATTAAACAAGTACATCATGTCAATGTTGTTTAAAGAGCTAAGAGACCAATACAGTGATATCTACTTCTGCAAATAAATTAAAAGGATTATGCACATTAAAACATAGATATCCATTTAACTATATGTTCATGAGAATGGAGTAGAATAGGGTGTATTTATGTTATGGCTCTGAATCAACTAAAGAGTCAATAATGCTGTGGTAATTCATGTCTTTAGAAAAGGAATTAAAGTATAGTATCCATATCTTTCAACCACAGCTCGGACTTAGTCCAAGACTACAGTGGTTAACTCAAAGTAAAGAGAATAGCTCAAAACATGTATTGAAAACCTAAGATCTCAAACTCATGGCCAAGTAAACACTACAGAGAAAGTGCGATATGTCATGGCTCAAGATTCAGAAGAAGATACAGAAGTTGCACCAAGATCCTGAGCAATTCAAGTTTTAAATAGGCACCGTGTGTCGCCATACAAAGAAAGTTGTGGTGAAGAGTCACAGTCTACATAGAGACCGAGCTCTCCATCATCTAGATTCGAGCAAAGTGACCCAAAAAAACTAGCAAGTATTTGAAACACCCACAAAGAATGCCATGTTTAATGGTATACAGTGTTTCAAGACTCCTAGTTACACAAAGATCCCGAGCTTCTTAGAAAGATCTAACTGCAAATACAACACCATTGATGATGGCATCAAACCTCCAAATTCAAACCACAATCATGGTGACACAATAGAAAACCCTAAAATTTGTCTTCAGAGACAAATGCAAATGGGATGCGAAAACATTATGCAGTGTTTTAACAAAATTTTCAAGCTCACTGACAAAGCAATTCAATGCCCTATCAGTTGCAGTTCCTCGACATTCCCAAAGCAGTGCCATGATAGTACTTTAGGTGCCACGACAGATGGAGAGTTTTTTTTTACAGTGGGTAAATTGTCATGTCGGTCATGAGCTGTGATTGACTTAGGTTGGAGTTAGCTTGATTATGGGTCGGGTTTATTTCAAATAGTTAGCGTTGTTGACTATAGTATTGGTTGGAGTTAGAGTTTTATGTCATGGTATCGGGTTATGAATGTAATGGGGTTTATGAATTTTGGGGTTAGTTTGGATGAGCTTATAATGTATTCGTAATAAGTTGGTAAATTATGTAGAAAGATGTAAGTATTTCGTACACCAACTTTGGAGGGGCTAGTTTTAGGGATAAATTTAGGGCTTAATTTGGGGCACTAATTAGGCCTTAAGATTAGTAACTTGTTGTTTTGGAAGGTTTTTTTGGAGGGAGGAGTGAATTTCAAAACGGGCTTTATGAGCTATATAGCTGAGCTCTTGCTTCATTAGGAGAGAGTTCAAAATTGGGAGAGAGGAGCTTTTAGTGAACTATTATATTCCTATAGCCTTCTTTATACATTTTGTACCCACTTAGTTCATGTTTGAATATCGATTTCGTTCAAGAGGATGCATGTATTCCATGCCATTATTTAAAAATTTATTCATGTAACTGCCCACAGTATTTGATAAGAATAAAGCTAGCCCATTTCTCATATATCTTGTTATGATCTTTTGTTATCAATCATATTCAATCTTCTACATTCAAGTGTAGTATTTCTATAACATAGATTAGTGAATTGTGTTGATTCCTATTCTAGGTTGTAGGATATAACATTTTGCAGAATCTGCACGTCTATTGACAGGATTATTACTATTTGTGGTGAAATCCCTAGTAGTGAATTTCAAGTTAGCCTATGTATTGGATAGTGAATAATTTTGCAGAAATCATTAGGGTATGTCAAAGTGAAGGTCAGTTTGAACCTTTGAAGAATCTAAATCTTATTTGGTGTATCACCTTTCAAGTTTTATTCATTTTTTTTAGTTAAAATTACTGTTGGAGATTTGATTCTGAGTAGTTGATTGATTGTATGTTTGTCATTAATGACAACATATAATACACAGTAGTAATTATATATTCACTTATCCAAATGATGATATGAAGACTTGTGTGGATAGATACATTTTGTTGACATGTTTATTATGTTATGTTCATACACACAGACCCAGATATGATGTTTCAATAAAGTTATGTAATTCTGTTATTGGCAGTTACAGTTCTGGAAGTGTATCGGTTTAGGGCTGACATATATCACATGTTTCTTGAGTTGTGCCTATCTTCTGTATATGTGTGTGTATATTCATGTTTAGTTATGAGCTGATGATATTAATCCAAAGGTGCCAAACATGTTTCAAGAAGATTACAAAGTTAGAGTAAAATTGGTGAGGCCGACTTAGTGAAGCATCGTGTCTATTTGGTTTATACTTACACGGTTGTAATTATGCTTGCATGCTTAGTAGAGCCAAAAAAAATGTAATGAAGAGTTGTCTTATAGGTCCCATGATCTTATACTATGAGGAAGATACTTATAACAAGTCAAAGGTGACACGCTAAGTGTGAATGATAAAAAATGACAAGAAAGATGTACAGAGCAGATTATCAGAGTTGGTTCATTCATCAAAAGTCTATGTGAAGAAGAAGTGAAAAATTTCAATACACTAGAATTGATCAAGATAGCAGGTCTACTCTACAGTTCATCATCAAATATAGTGCATATCTATTATTCAGAAGGTTGTAGCCTTCACCATCAAGCAGTGAGCTTTTCGACAGTGAGTCCATCACCCCTAACAGGGTTATTTGTAAAAGACTCCTAACAGGTTCCGACCCTTAACCAGGTCACTATACTTATTGCATTGTATTGTACAACTCCTAACATGTTTGAAATATCTTATAATAGGAATTACTACAAAAAAGTATAGTTTATTGTGGGTGCTAATTCCCACTGGGGTTTTTACCATTTGATTTCCCCATAAACAAATTGTGTGTTATGTACTATGTTATCCGATTAAGCATTTACTTGGTTGTATTCTAAAGTTAAAAAAGTAAAAAGAACTAAAGTTACAGATAACTGATTATCCCCCCCCTCTCTGTTATCATTTGGGACTATTCTAACAATTGGTATCAAAGCCAAGTGCCTTGGAGAAGAAGCCTAACAACTTAAGGTAGATCAGATGTCTTACTTCAGAAAATAAAGCCCTAAGTTCGATGGAGAAAATTATTTGGATTGGAAAAACAAAATGATAACACATTTATAGTGTATTGGCTTTGAGATCTTTGAAATTTCCACACAAGAGGTTGTAATTCCATCTCTGAAAGACCTTGTAAAGGATGATGCTACTAACAGACAAAAGGATATATTCACACATAATGCAATTGCCAAAGAAACCCTAATTAGTGCCTTATCTGACAGTGAATTTTCTGAAATCAAGAAAATTGACAGAGCATATACCATATGGAAGTATTTAGAAGACATGTTTGCAGGAGATGTTCAAGCAAAGAATGCATGCAGGAAGACATGGAAGAAGAAATACAATAGTCTTGAGATGTTACCTAAAGATAACATTAGAGATTACAATCAAAGGATAAATGAAGTAGTATCTGGAATCAGGAACAATGGTGGTAAAATATCAGAAGAAGATATAATGGACAAGTTGCTAACTACTTTGACATCAGACTATGAAAACAAGATTAGTATTCTAGAGGAAACTATGCAACTCTCACAAAACTTCAAGAGAGAGACTCTAATCAGCAAAATCTCTGCATTTGAGATATCAAGATTGAAGACTGAACCTAAAAGTGAAACAACTTTCAAAGCCTCAGTCCATGGTAAGAAATCCTTACA
>MU224965.1:1303469-1316081 GCA_018584345.1 Thuja plicata
TCCTTTCCCTACAAGTTCCCTAGCCGGACCATCTAGCTCGCCTAGGACTTGTTTCCAACTCTGACTAGTCTCTCCTCAGTTCCAAACATAAACACAAAACAAGAATAAAAATACATGATGGGTACCTATTGACAATCACATCCCATAAGCCTGATCATGAGAGTCAAAAGGTATCCATTAAACTAAAATGAACTCAGAATACTACTCTACTAAAGTTTGTACACAACAGAAAATATACAGAACCCACAGAACACTCTTCTTTATTGAAAACTGCAAATTACAATGTAATCTCAAATCTACTGTGCTAGCCTGTTCAATCTCTAAGTTCTTCAACCACCCCCTCAATGGTTCCTTTCTCTTTCTTTTATCCTCGGCATCTTCCTGGTCTGTAACCATTTTTAGGTTTCCTATCCGCCTGAGGAATCTCAACTGCCTCGGCTCTTCGTCTTCTCCTGCAACTGTCATCGAGCTCATCATCAGCATAACTGTCGACGTGGATGTCATTCTTCTTCATGGCATTCTCTTTTCTGTTTGTTGTTTATGACTTTTCAAGGCTTTCTCCTTCTGACACGTCAGCACGCTTTATCATTTGACTGATTCTGTTCTTTATCGCATAGTCGCGAACGAAAATCACCTTGCTTGTCTTGGTCTGCGACTGAGCGATTACCTGCTCATCGCGCTCTCGCTATGCATTTTCCTGTCTTGACTTTTTCCTCACGACTGAGTGATGACTCTTTATCACGCACCCGCAATGCATTGTCCCGAGCTATGTTTTATGCTGCGACTGAGTGATGACTCCTTATCGCGCACCCGCAATGCATTTTCATTAACTGCTCCTTACTTTGCGAGTCGGCGATGCCCATTGGTCGCGCACTCGCATTGCTTCAACTCGAGCTGCCTCTTGTTGTGCGATCGAGCGATGAGCTCGTGTCATGCTATCACACTGTCTGGAGACGAGCTGCCTTTTCTTTTGTGACCAAGAAATGATCACCCGTCGCGTACCCGCACTGCCTTTCCATGAGCTGTTATTTACTCTGCGAGTCTGCGACGCACATTAGTCACGCACTCGCAACTCTTTCTGACAAGCTGGCCATATCTCAGCGAATCTACGATACAATCAGTTGCACACTCACCATACTTCTACCGGAGCTGTGTCTTTCTTTGCGACCGAGCGATGAGCTCACTGTCGCGCTGTCGCAATGTTTTCCTCTGAGCTGACCTTTGCCTTGCGACTGAGCGATACACCGTAGTCGCACACTGACCGTGCTTTTCCTTTAATTACCATTTCAATCGCGATCTCGCGACGCATAGGGTGTCGCTCACTTGCACACCATGACTCATTGTTTGTCTTCAGCGATTGAGCGATGAGTTCCTCATCGCGTTGTCGCATCGGTTTTTCACTCGCTGCGAATTGGCTCGCGACTGTGCGATGAGCTCCTTGTCACATTGTCACGCACTATCTTTTTTGCTAGCCATCTGCAACTGAGAAACTAGTTCCTCATTGCGCACTCGCTCACTAATAAACTTAACTCATGACTAGCTCGCGAGTGTGCGATGCATGACTTTTCTGCTCTCCACTGGCTCTGCGACTTTGCGACTGAGTGAAGAACTGTTCAGGCTTATAACAAGGACTGAAAACTAACTGTGATCTGCTCCTTTTGATCACTCAACAAAAATTTATAGGGTTTGGAGCTAAACCCTAGGGTGCTCTGCACCAGTTTTTCCCCTTCGCATGAACACCCCTATTCGCTCGAAGGGGTCAAAAATGAAAAATTTTCATCCACGTGATTGTTGTTCATGCCAAAAGTGGGACACAACTTTGTGGGATCACCCTATTACATTTATTGAATTTATTTTCTATATAAAATGGGCAATCTATTACGAATAATAGATCATAACAAAATTTAGAAGATTCATACTCTCCAGTTATTAAACTTTATTCTAACAAATTATCATTCTATGCTACCAAAATATATAAATTAAGTGGAGTTATAAAATTTTGTCAGTGTCATCTTCTACTCAGGTTTTCTTCTAAAACATTGGCATTAGAATGTGAGAAAAACTAAAGATAAATATAATATAGCGAGTTTATTTGCAAGTATGAGACTAAAATCATTAAACTTCAATCATTAAGATTATAGACATAATGTCCAAATGTATATTAAGAGATGTTATATATTTAACTGAAAAATAATATATTATCATAACCAAACAACAAATATGAAGTACCAATACATGTCTCAAAGGAAGGTTGTGAGATTACAACTCAACTAAAAACTTTGATCACAAAGAAGAGCGTCTAAGGAAAATTCACACCCTCACACCCTAAGTACCACTTCAAAGGTAGCGGTAGGATTTTAATTTAACCTAAAGTGGTGTGAATTTCTTGTAAATAATAATTTTTGTGGCATATACATTCACTTCGAGTTGCTACTTTTCTAATTTAAGAGATGCACTAAATCAATATTAATTCTAATATCCATTCTTCATAATTTACTAGTCTTTTTTCTATAACAAAGGAGTTCTAGTGCTCCTAGAAAACTTAGTAGATAAGAAAAACCAAATTAAGTATTAAGTATAAGATACACCGATCGATCCGTCCATTGGAACCATCAACTACATGTCAAAACAATCTTGAATTAATTATCTAACAAATATTGTCAGCACAAACTTCACTCGTCTATACACCTTCCTTGGTCAACTATGCACTTCCCAAGCACATGTTGCAAGTTCACCTACAACTTTCAATGCTCTCTTCAACCATCCATATTAACTTTTGCCCATTGTTTCACCTATCCATCATAAAAATTGCATCTATCTCTCATATACAGTGAATATTTATTGCCTATAAATTTTACTAAATGAAAATAGAGTATAAGAGCTCATTTTATGTGTTTCTCCACAAGTCCATGTTTTTTTTAACTTGGTATCAGTGATTGTAAAAAATCCTAAAAATGCTTACAGAGGCTAATGAATATGAGGTAGTATTGATCTGGTGGTGTAATCCTAACAAGCCTAGAGAGGGAGGTGCATTTTTGGGAATGCTTTGTTGTTGTGATAGTACTGAAAGAAAATAAGAATTATTGCAGAGCAAGAAGAGAGATCAGTAGAGAAATGAGGTTGTTTTTGTTTGAAGATGGTTTTTTATCCATATGAAGAGAAGTCAACAAATTTGAAAGGTTTCCAAAATCTGAAAAGTATCCTATCAAATAGAATAATTTATTATGGTGGGTGAATTTGCAAGTGTTTTTCTTCTTTCTGCATTATTTTTCATGGTAGCTTTACAAAGGGAAGTTTGGTGAGTGCTAGTATGCAAGTAAGTTTCAGTGAGGATTTTATTGAGACAATAAGGTTGCATTAGGTGCTTGAAGATCCCAGTTGAAATTGTGGAATAAATTGTCCAAGTTAGAAAAGGATATTTCTATTGTTTAAGGAAGTTGGTTGCCAACTGTATATTATCACAGAAAATTATAGTTGTGAAAGCCCTCATTAAAGATATGTTGTCTTTCTACACTCACCATGTGAAGAAAAATGCCATACAAGGAAAAACGGGGGGGGGGAGGGGGTTTGATTTAAATAAACTACCAGCCAAATATTGAAGACCCAATAAAACTAAAAATATGGTATTATTTGTGTCTAAGAGATTGTGTTTGTTAAACTTTTATTCAACCTGTGTTTAGTTGTATGCTTGCATTTACAATAGTAAAGTTGTATGAGAAGTAAAAATAAAGAGGAGTTGGTTAGTTTTGTCTAGGGTTATAGAATTAGCTCCAAGAGTTAGCTTTGATTGATTTAGATACAAAGTGTTTGGGATGGGTATGAGATAATTTATTTGTGGTTGTCAAAATTATTCATGTAGAAGAAGATTGTTTGAACAATATCCATCAAGAGATATATTTTTAAATCTTGACAAATCATTGATAATATTTTTGAGGTTGTTGAAAAGAGGTTATTCCCAAACAATGTGCAATCATGTAGCCAAGAAATATTTCTTATTACCAAGCATATGTATTTTTGGGTAAATGTTTATGTGTTTTTGATTAAGCAAAACATGTTTTATAGGGTTCCTGAAACCAAAACATAGTTTTAAAATGTATGATAAAGCCCAAACTTTAAAAAAAACATAGTCTAAAAATAGAACAGGACAACACAGGGAGAGAGAAAAAAAAAACAAAGCTTCTAAAAAGAAAATACCACAAGGATAGCAAGAAGGGCTTGGAACAATCAAGATAAGTCCATGATTACAGTGGCCACCTTGGCCTCGAGCTGCTCCATATTTGTAGCAGAATCCTTGATCTTCTGGAGATCGTTCCTCATATCGATATCTTTTTTCTTCCTTGCACTGGCCCTAGTCCTCTTGTCAAGGCCCTATTGTGCCTTCTGCTCTTTCTCTACGCCCGTGTTGGCTGCGTCACTCCCATCAAGTTTTTCCTCCAGTTTCTCGATGATAACCTTGTTGTGTTCATTGGAAGATTTGAGGATATTAAAGCTCTATTCAACAATGTATATTAGGGTAGCCTCAACCCTAACAATTTTTTCCTCCATTGTCTAGACTTTAGTACTCAGATTCATCTGTTCAACAACATTGCTATCAACATTGGCTTTGTCTGTCCCTTTAACCCTTTTTTGAGATCCTCCACTTCGTGGAAAATCTATTTAATTGTCTTGTAGCTATCCAACATGCTATTCCTAGTATTATTAAGAACATCTAGCTTGAATTCCCTTGAATTGTCACTTAGCACCACCATAGCCATATCAATTAGCTCCTCCAGCTTAATCTGGTCGTCCTCACCTCAATGACCTTGGGATTGATAACTTCCCAAGTAATCCCCATTTTGGCAGTTTTGATTTTGAAGTTATGCCATCCCATGATCTTCCCCTATTTAGACTGATAGTAGAAAAAATAGTTATCCTATCCAATATCCTGTAAATGTTTGTGTGTTATTCACCTTTCATAAAAGGAAAAATAGATTTGATGCACCTTAGTTGTTTTAAAAGGTACCTGCTTCTTTGTACCTCATACTCTAGAGCTTTTGGTTAAGCATATTCATGAACCATATATATGAAAAATATTAATATAAAACTAGAAATTATAGTGGTTGGGTGCCTATGTATTTTGGTAGATGGTGTTGGTTGTATTCCTAGTTTTGGCTAGTTTCCCTAAATTTTGTGGGCTTCTCTCTCTGGTTTTGTGTTTAAAGCAGAAGTCTCTCGGTCCTTTTACCTTTTCCCTGTCAAAGCTTTCAGGTTTTCAAGTCTGAATCTATGAGAATGTGCAAAAACCTTGAAACCGTAGGTCTTATTTGGTGTTCCGAATTGAAAAGAAACCCTAGGGTCTTTTTCACTTATATTTTACTATTACCTTTTTGTTTCACTTAGGTCATGTGTTACATTCTGATTGCTTAGTCGCATAACCTGAATGGTATATTCCCTTTTTCTTCCAGACTTCGTGATTAGCTTGTGTCGCGTAGTCTCATTCAACATTAGAATATTCCTTTGGCATTTCCAGACTTCGCAATTTAGTTTGTATTGTGTAGTTGCAGGATCAGTGAACAGGCCAGTAGTATATGTCACAAGAAATTATCAGCAGCCAAGGGTTTTTAGGATACATCGTGATCCCTTTATTTCACATAATCACTAAATGTGTCTGAGGTTAAGTAAGTTGTGCAAAGCTCTAGTCGTATGGTCTCCAAAAAGGATGCTAGTAAAGTGAAAGTTGTCGAGACCTTGCGACTAACCATATGTAGTTTGAGGTAAAACCACAGTCAGGTTGTCGCTAGATTCAGGAGATGACTTAGCTTTCCTTTATGTGATGAGACAAGTGTCAGAAGGTAAGTGGATTTCAAAGACTTATCGCATGATCGCCAAAAGGTAAGAATTTACTCAGCGACCATGAGACTAAGTAAAGGGCTTATGTTTGTCGCAAAGTCTTTAAAGATTTTAAGGGTATAATAGATTACTTTTCAATTACACGAGAGCTATCAGATGAAGTGATTAAAAATCCTATGGTGGTCGCAAAGTCTGAGAATAAAAGAGTCCAAAAGGAAAAGTCCTCGTGACTTAGTGGCTAAGTGTATGTCGCGAAGTTGTCAAATGAAGTAAATGGCATAGTACCTGTCATGGTGTCTCAAAAGGTTTTGACACTTAACATTTGCATTTTGCGATTGGGCGACTAAGGGTAGTCGCGGGGTCTTGCAAACAAAAGAAAACATCTAGTGACTCAGAGATAACCGTAAAAGCTAAAAGTGACGGTTAGTCACATAGTCTCCAAAAAGGATGTGAGTTAGTGCTAACCATTGGTGACTTTGATTTCTTCATTGTCGCGTGATTGCCAAATGATAAATTTGGTTAACAAAGGTAAGGAAAGTTGTATATTCACTGTGTCTCTAGAAGAATCATGGGTTAGAGACTGGGGTCAGCGACAGAGAAATTATATGCAGTCACATGGTCGCCTGATACCAAATATTAAGAAAAGGTGGCAGTATCTGATATGACAGTGTGAATCACTCATCGACCAATGATAGGCTTAGATTTTGATTACTGTACAAAAAAGCGCAGCTGAGATGTATGGCAGTTAGCCAATCGCATAAAGACATGTCATCTCATTTGAATTTTGTAAGGTTTTTTTGAGGATTCAGTTTTATGAATTTGATTTCCTGTCACGCTCATGAAACAACAACTAGGTTTTCAATCAAGTTCGTAGTATGTTGAATTAAAGACAAAATTGATGTTTTCCAAATTATGAGCTATGTACTTCAAACGGTTACTATAAGGGGCTGATGGTGTTTTCATTTTCATTCATCTTGCTTTCAGAATTTCAAAATGAAGAAGAGCTAAGTATTCTGAAAGAGAGAAAAATCAGAGAATTGCAGGGTTTTCTGTTGCTTAAAACTCATTATTTCCTGAGAATTGTGCACAGGGGAGTAGGTGAATCTCAGAGATAGATTTGTTTCAGTATCAGTAAAGAAAAGGAGATTCTTAGTGTATATTTGACCAGTGGTGGAAGTGAAAAGGTAGAAGAAGCGACCAAGGGAAAAACAAATTATTCTGATGAATTCCTCAGATTGCTTCTTGGTTCAACTCAGAACAAAAGAGAAAATCGCAATGTGCTCATAGATGATTATTGTGATATACGAGATGCTAACAGTCTGGGAACAACAGGTTTTTCACTTTTCAATTACTTTTACAAGAATTCTGGTCAAGCTATCTTAGTGTCAAACCCTTGGACTTGTGGTTTAGCTAGATTAATTGTTCCTGATGTCTACGTAGATGTAGATTTGTTCCTAGATCTTGCCAATCATTATAATGTTTTGTGCAAAAAAATTAAAAGGAATGATGGCACTACCCTGCTGATCCTTAACAAAAATTCATTCATGCAAGCCTTTGGCTTATATAGCACTATGTCTACCAGAATTGACGTGACAAAGTAGGCACAGAGATATAATTTAAAGCTTGGTATTGCTAGAGGCCAGTTGCAGAAACATATGCTGAAGGAGGTGAGGATGTATTTAGATCCTATGTCTGGGACAAGCCCATATTACTATAAGGATTTACACTTCTACATTAAGTATGTCAACTATGCCCCATGTAGAGTGCTAGGGATAGATAGAGAAGCAGAGAAGATCAATGCTGGCATTTTGATGATGGTGCTGGTTCTACAGGAGGTGCACTGTAACACTAGTTATGATTACATACAGCATATCATTGATGAGATGCATGAGGTTTTTATTGCAACTCAGAAGAAGATGAAAGATCCAAAGGAGAAGGAGCCCAAGTTCTTACACTACTCCATGCTCATGCATCTCCTGTTGCACTTTAATTTTGTAATCATGGATGTGGACAATTTACCTCCTCAAAGGTTTTACCAGGAAGGACCTAATCCTATCCAATTTTGGGTGAGGATTTGGAATTACACATCTAAGGACTGTGATTATTGTACTTTCCAAAATTGAATTGTATATCCAATAGTACAATTTCTGGGCATCAGCAGAACAAGGGTCCCACTAAAGATTATGCAACTATTAAGGCCATGTAACTACATTGATAAGTGGGAGGGAAAACATAATTGGGGTGATTTCTTCTTGGAAGAAAATTATACTATCATCAAGGTATATGGGTGTATTCACCCACCTCATCTCTTACCATACTATGTACCAGCAAGAGTGGCTGCAATGGATTTTATATGGCAGCTATTGTTAACAGACAATGAGCATTTTGCACCACACAAGAAGGGGACTTTGACCCCTAGGCAGTTCACAATTTTTAATTTTACAATTGGAAAAGGTGCTATTGATGCAGTGAGTCTATGGTTAGAAGGATGCAGAATGGGGGTATCTCCTTATAGATATATTGACCCAGAAGGTTTCAAGGCAGGGGTGAGAAAATTGTATACTCCTACAATCCCCAATACCAATGTCCACTGTGAGTGCATAGAGGAAGATGCAACAAGGAACATTTTGGATGAAGCTGAAATTCAAACAAGGAGAATAAAGATTCAAGAGCTGTTAAATCTTGGAAGACAAAAAAAGAGAAATGGGATGGCTTTTGGGGGTTTTTTACCCTGATCTCTTACATTTTGACAAGATTAAGGCCATGATAGACAATTATTATGTGCTTACAGAACATCTTGAGACTGTTCTTGACAAGAAAGGTTCCCAAGGGCCGGATCACCCAGAGTCTAAATATGATAGTAGTAGTGACAGTGATTATGCACGTCCTACTAGGTATGTTCCACCATAGGAAAATATTACTGAAGTACAACAGCTATAGGGAATAAAGGGCCACATTGTTGATTTGACAGTGGTGACACAACCTGATGATGTAGAAGAGCCTACTGCTAAGAGGCATAAATTAGAAATAGGTCAATCTTTAGTCATGGGGCAAGATAAGAAAAGGGATAAGGCTAAAGCCCTAGTGCCTAGGAATAGGTTATATGATCATAACCTAAGCAAATCAATTAGGGAAGGCAAGAAGAAACAACCTAATTTGCAGGAGGAGGTTTAATTGCCTCTTAAGGCCTGTGTTGCTGAAAGACTGATCCATCAATAGGAATTTTTGAATGATGACAACTTTGTCAAAACTGAGGAGTTTAAAGACTTCCTAAGATGGTACAAGAAGGAGCATATAAGAGCTCAATTGATAGTTGATGGTAAGGAGACAATAACAAATGAGGTTTTAGTAGCTCTGCAGTCGTATGATCCTGAAAGTGAGGACATTTCACGTGAGGAGGCTAGGAAATTAGTGCTAGGTAGTGGTATATTATTAGCCGAGGGCTAGGATTTGGCATCTGCCTTCATAATTGACCAGATTAGAAAATAGAAAGATCTCAAAATGGCCAGTGAAGTTCAAATGGGAGATGTAATCAAAGGATTTGGGAATAGCCCAAAGTCTCAAGCTTTTGCAATGTGGAGCCTATGCCCAAAGGATCAAAAGCCCCAAGTGGTGAACATCCAAGAGAATATGGTTGGTATTCAGATGGTAAGGACAATGCAGAATATAGGGGATTTGGAAATATCGCAAATCATGACACACTGGGCTCAGTTAAATGAGGACAAAACTAAACAGTTGTCTGATAAGTGTAGCACATTGTAAGAAGAGACAAGTGCATTGGCAAAAGATCAAGAATTTTGCTGTATACAAGTGCACCAGCAAGATCTGGTGATAAAAAGATTGATGAAAGAATTGGAAGAGAAGCCTGAGGTGATGTATGTGCCTGTACAACCACAGCCCCTACAAATTGAATACAAGGCAAAGTCAGAAGAGGTGGTTGAGGAAAAGGTTAAAGGAGAGAAATGAAATAAAATTGCTTTGAGAGCATTAAGAGGTGTTTTACAACATAGAATTGAAATCCTGAAGGATAAGAATGATGTTGTACTTAATTCCTATAATAATTTGCCAACTTTGCATACATAAGTGATGGGGCATTTGGCTATCTTGAACCCCTATTTTACTAAATGGTCTACTAGGGTACAATTGTTTGAAAAGCTAGCATCTTTACAAACCCTAAGATCAGATTTGCTAGAGATAGTGACAGAAGTTGAAGATGAGATCAAAGGGGTCAATATTGCTCTCTAATTCTTTAAGGGCAAATTGAATCAAATAGAGGTTAAATTAAGCCTCTTTTCTAATGACTTTAATAGATTTTTTCCTTCCTTAAGGGGAGATGATGATCAAGTAAAGGCCTTAGATGCCTGGAGGAATGAATTTGACAGCAAAATGCCTAGTGATGAGGCATTAATTTTGGGGACAGATATGGATATGGAAGGATTCAATAAGATATTGGATGAAGCTTTCAAGGTAGAGACTGACATCAACAAGTTTCTAGTAGATGTTAAGAACATCACTGATGCAAGATGGGATAGGCAAAAAGTACAAATAGAGAGTACTCAAGACTTCAAATGGCCATCAGATGATGAAGTGAAAGCATGGGAATTGATGACCATGCCCAAGAGAAAAAAGCTAGCAATTGAAGAAGAAGTCTTGGACAATGAGTAAGGGTGAATGGTTGGCGCCTCACTATTGAAGATAAAGAGGTCAGTTATTGCAAAAGGAAAGTGTAGGTGAATATGTAAGCATGGTCATCCAGACTCGACATGAATACTACCAGGTACCATGTATACTATCAAAATGAAGTCGCTAGGTTGGCAGAAGAACAAAGAATATCTATTTTCATCTTTTGACTTGGTCGTTCCACCGCTTCTTCTCTCTTTTTCTCTTTTGTCTCTTCTGTAGTTTTAGGGTTAGGTTTTCTGAGACCATCCAAAGCTTGTAGCATCCTTTTGAAAAGGATTCCAAGATGGTTGAAGACCTATATATATAGAAGAGAGTTGTATTCTTAAAAGAGAATGAAATATATTGTAAAATCAGTCTTTCTAAATTTGTGTCTGTGTTTTCAAGCTTCAAAGCTTTTTCATGTATGAAAGAGGGATTACATCAACAAAATACGGTGCAATTTTACTCTTCTCTATTGTTGTCTCTTTATTTCCCGTGTATTCTTTTTTATGCTTAAGGTTGTAAGGCAGTCTGAAGCATTTTGGTTACAAGGTGACTATCTAATTACTTACAAGTTTGTTTCATGTAAAGAACTAAGTTTTGTGAGTGGTTTTGGGAAGCATATCAGTATTTAAAGATTTGATACAGTATTTTAGAGGTAATTAGATAATTTGTAAGGCAACTTATCCTAATTGCATGTAGGTTTTAAGGAAGCTTAAAGTATTTTGTTTTTGTGAGACTTTAATCTTTTGACTCTATAACCCAAAGGATAGGCACTGATCTAGGTCTTGGTCTGATAATCTATCATCATCCAAGTTTTCAAAATTATTCAAAATTATTCCAATTAAAACACATATGTTACTGAAACAATTGAGCTGAACTCATCAAGGACTTATATCAGGAGGATATTGTCTATTTTGTTGATTCTTTAGAGAGTGAATCATTAGGTTATCCCTACTAAAGACAAAAGGAAGAAGGATGCAAATTCTTGTCTCATTAGTTTATGTTCTTAAAAATATATCCTGGCTTATAATACTCTGTTTCAAACTAATCATTGCAATCTCTAAAGTATTCTATAAGTTGTTACAGTGAGGTTTTAGGTACATAACCAGTGAATGAAATAATCCACCAAATACATAGGCTGAAATATCAGTAATCTTTAAAAGGTAATACCTGCCTGAGTCTGTGGAGCTCAAAAATGAAGAAGGATATTATCCAATCCTTAGCAATTAGAATTTCTCTTGCCTAAAAGAGGTTGCATTCAAGTATACAAGGTATACTGTCATCATTAGGTAAGTGTTACAAGAAAAAGTGCTAACAAATTGGTGACTCTGCTGGGGATAGAGATTTTAAAGTTTTGTTAAGAGTTTGCAGAATATCTCTTGCCCAAGTAATCAGAAATCTATGGCACTTAAAATTTTAACTTGTTTAAAAATTTTACTTGTGGTTATTGTTAAGGTACCCTCTTGACAAGTATTCATCCAAATTTATTGGGTGGCGACTCTAAAAGGAACATCTCTGAGATTAGTGCAAAAGAAATAAATGTCCTTCAGAATAAATACTAGGTCAAGGGTGAGAACTGATCCTGAAAGGGTATTACATGAGGGACTCCTATCATCCTCAAGGATAGGAGTGTCTTGGAGGAAAAAGAGAAATCAAGTTAATATGGATGAAACCCCTTTAAAAGGTAAAGATGTTAATATTAGGGGAGATATGAATACTAATCAGCATTCTCATGATGGAAATACTTCAAAATATGAGTAGGCTACTGAAAGAGTATTAGAAACACTCGTAGTAACTTCTACTTCAAATGAGAGAGAGGAGATTACTACACCTAGTTCAGATTCAAAGGATGCCCCTTCTGATATGCTAGCAAATGAAGAGAAGTTCATTTTGAAATAGCTCGCCTTAGTTCAACAAATGAAAAAGGAAAGAGAAATGAGAAAGAAAAGAAATGATCATAAGGATCTTGATAACAATAGAAAAAGATTTTTAAAACACCAAACTATGAAAGATATAGAGAGGTCTCAGAAGGACCAAGAAATACCATTCACTCATAAAGCTTCTACTTTACAAATAAATAAGGGTAAACAAAAGATGGGTGAACATAGAGATCAAGAA
>MU224965.1:1319316-1339981 GCA_018584345.1 Thuja plicata
AGAAATAAACTTAGGATATGAAAATAATCCTCAAATAGTTTATATTGGGAAGGGTTTGGATTCTCATGTAAGAATAAATCTGATCAAGCTACTGAGAAAATACAAACATGTCTTTTCTTGGTCGTATAACGACTTGAAAGAATATAGAGAAGACCTTTTTCAGCATGAAATCCCTTTGAAGTCAGATGTGAAGACATTCAGGCAGAAGCAAAGACCTATTAACCCCTTGTTGGCTCCCAAGATGTAGCAAGAATTGATGAAACTCAAAGATGCTGGGATAATCTAGCCCATTAGACATTCAACTTGGGTATCAAATCTAGTGCCAATTAGAAAAAAAAATGGTGACATAAGACTATGTGTTGATTTCAGAAACCTCAATATTGCTTCAATGATAGATAACTATTCACTGCCAAATATGGAAGCAATGTTGCATAAGGTGACTGGTTGTGAATTATTGTCCATGATGGATGGTTTTTTAGGTTACAACCAGGTTTTAGTTAAAGAAATGGAGCAGTATAAAAATGCATTTACTACTCCTTGGGGAACGTATGTGTATATCAAAATGCCTTTTGGATTAATAAATGCAGGGGAAACCTTTCAGAGAGCCATGGATGTTGCTTTCAAGGAATTTATAGATCTATTTATGGTTATTTATCAAGATGATTTGACTACATATTCCAAAAGGGCTATCGATCACTGTGATCACTTGGGTAAGATTTAACAAAGCATTGGAATATGGTGTTTCACTGAATCCTAAGAAGTGCAACTTTGCAGTCAAAGAGGGGAAGTTGCTTGGACATAGAGTGTCTAGAGAAGGGGTAAGGATAGACCCTGAGAGAGTGGAAGCAATTCAAAGAGTAATTGCTCCAAAGAATTTAAAAGGTGTGCAATCCTTTTTAGGAAAGATAAATTTTGTCAGAAGATTTATAGTCAATTTTGCAGAAATTGTTAAGCCCATTGTAAAATTGTTAAAGAAAGATGCTAAGTTTGTTTGGAATGAAGAAGCTCAACAAGCATTAGAAAGAATTAAAGAGGCAGTGCAAGAGGCTCCAATTTTGAAATCTCTAGATTACACTAAGCCTTTCTCTATGTTTTCATTTGCCTCATTTCATACAATTGCTGCCATATTGCTTCAAAAGGATGAACAAGGATTTGAACATCCCATAGCTTTTTATAGTAGATCCTTGCAGGCTATAGAGCTTAACTATGAAATAATGGAAGAACAACCTTATGCATTGGTAAAGGTTGTAAAGTCTTTTAGGCCCTACTTGGTTTGTGCTAAGGTGTAGGCCTATGTTCCTCATTCAGTAGTAAAAGATATCCTTACACAGTCAGAGGTAACTGGTAAAAGATGTAAGTGGATTACAAGAATTCAAGAGTTCAACCTTGAAATCAATATCACTAAACTAATAAGAGGACAGGGCCTGGCAAAACTTATGACAGAAGAGAATCTAGATTTAGTACAGCTGAACCAGACAAAAATACATGACCAAGCTATTACTAGTATAGAAAGGCAACCATATTATACAGATGTTGTTTTCTTTCTCAAAAATGCTAAGTGCCCTGGTCAATTGTCTGAAAATCAGAAGAGGAGTCTAAAATTGCAAACTCAAAGGTATATTCTCATCCAAGGAGATTAGTTTTGGAAAGATAAGAATGGTATACTATTGTTGTGCTTTGACAAATACCAAGCTGAGAAACTTCTGACTGAGATGCATGAAGGGGAATGTGGAGGTCACTTTTCTGCTATGACCACCTCCCATAAGATTTTGAGGGTAGGGTATTATTGGCCTACCTTGTTCAAAGATACATATATTCATGTCAGGAAATGTCAACTATGTCAGAGGTTTTCCAACAAATTGAAATTTGTAGGTGCTCTGTTGCTGAATCCAGTGAGCACCGAGGCTCCTTTTTCTATGTGGGGGATTTATTTTATTGGTGAATTTCAAGAGAAATCTAGTGCAGGGCATAGCTAGATATTGGTGGCCACTGATTACTTTACTAAATGGTTTGAAGCTATCCCTACCAGGAGAGTAACAAGCAAGGTGGTTACTAAGTTTCTCATGGATAACATTGTAACCAGGTTTGGTGTGCTTATTAAATTAGTAATGGATAATGCTATGATTTTCAGATCAGAAGAAATGACAAGTTTCTGTGAAAGATATGGGATTGTAATATCATACTCATCCCCATATCACCCACAGGCTAATGGACAAGCCGAGTCTAGAAACAAAAGCATATTGAAGATCCTGAAGAGGACTTTGGAACAAAATAAGAAAACAATGCACACAAAATTGAAATTCGCTCTTTGGGTTGATAGGATAACACTCAAGAAGGCAATTGTTTAGTCCCCTTTTGAGTTGGTATATGGTTTACAAGAAAGGTTTCCAATTAAAAATCTACTACCTGTTTACCAATTCATACAAGAAGAACAGTTAGATGTCTCTGACCAGATGCAAGACAGGATGATATAGTTGATAGAATTAGATGAAACAAGGAGAGATAGTCAGAGAGAGAACATAAGGTTATAGCAAAAAATGAAGTATTTGTTTGACAAAAGGGCTACTAACAGAAAGTTTCAGGCTGGTGACTTAGTTCTCCAATGGAATGCAAGGGCAGAGGATAGAGGTAAACACAAGAAATTTGAGTCTTTATGGCTAGGGCCTTATATTTTTTCAGAACATTTTGGCAAAGACTCATATTTATTGAAAAATATGGAGGGAGAAGGCTTTGAGTTGCCTATGCATGGGCAGTTTTTGAAGCCCTTCTTTAAGTAAAAATCAAAGCAGTGCACAAGTAAATATGTATCATATGTAAGTCTTTCCTTTCCCTGTTTGTAAGTTCTATAAATATTTCCCTTTCTATTTTTTGGTGTTCAGCTCCATTTTTTGTTGTGGTCTGCAACCAGAGATTCTGTGGTTCTTTTCCATAAACTATGTTTAGCCAATCCTCATTAGAGCCACTGTTGGTTGTATTCCCGATTTTGGCTAGTTTCCCTAAATTTTGTGGTCTTCTCTCTCTGGTTTTGTGTTTAAAGTAGAAGTCTCTCAGTCCTTTTACCTTTTCCCTGCCAAAGTTTTTAGGTTTTCAAGTCTGAATCTATGAGAATGTGCAAAAACCTTGAAACCCTAGGTCTTGTTTGGTGTTCCGAATTGAAAAGAAACCGTAGGGTCTTTTTTCGCTTATGTTTCATTGTTACCTTTTTGTTTCACTTAGGTCATGTGTTACATTCCAATCACTTAGTCGCATAACTTGAATGTCATATTCCCTTTTTCTCCCAAACTTCACGATTAGCTTGTGTCGCGTAGTCTCATTCAATATTACAATATTCCTTTGGCATTTCCAGACTTTGTGATTTAGTTTGTATCGCGTAGTCGTAGGATCAATGAACAGGCCAACAGTATATGAAGGGGCCCATAGACAGGTCATGATGTCATAAGAAATTATCAGCAGCCAAGGGTTTGTCATGAGATATCGTGACCCCTTTATGTCACATAATCACTAAATGGGCCTGAGGTTAAGTAAGTTGTGCAAAGCTTTAGTCACATGGTCTCTAGAAAGGTTGCCAGTAAAGTGAAAGTTGTCGAGACCTTGCGACTAACCATATGCGGTTTGAGGCAAAAGCACAGTCAGGTTGTTGCCAGATTTAGGAGATGACTCAAATTTCCTTTATGCGATGAGACATGTGTCAGAAGGTAAGTAGATTTCAAAGACTTATCGCATGATTGCCAAAAGGTAAGAATTTACTCAGTGACTACAAGACTAAGTAAAGGGCTTCTATTTGTCGCAAAGTCTTTGCAAATTTTAAGGGTATAATAGATTACTTGGCAATTGCACAAGAGCCGTCAGATGAAGTGATTAAAAATCCTATGGTGGTCGCAAAGTCTAAGAATAAAAGAGTCCAAAAGGAAAAGTCCTCGCGACTCAGCGGCTAAGGGTATGTCGCGAATTTGTCAGATGAAGTAAAGGGCATAGTACCTGTCGCAGTGTCTCAAAAGGTTTTAACAATTAACATTTGTATTTTGCGATCAGGTGACTAAGGGTAGTCATGGGGTCTTGCAAAGGAAAGAAAACATCTAGTGACTAAGAGATAACTGTGAAAGCTAAAAGTGATGTTTAGTCGCATAGTCTCTGAAAAGGATGTGAGTTAGTGCTAACCATTGGCAACATTGATTTCTTCATTGTCGCGTGATCACCAAATGATAACTTTGGTTAACAAAGGTAAGGAAAGTTCTATAGTTACTGTGTCTCCAAAAAAATCATGGGTTAGAGACTGGGGTCAGTGACAAAGAAATTGTATGTAGTCACATGGTCGCTTGATACCAAATATTAAGAAAAGGTGGTAGTATCTGATATGACAGTGTGAATCACTCATCGACCAATAATAAGCTTAGATTTTGATTACTGTGCAAAAAAGGGTAGCTGAGATGTATGACAGTTAGCCAATTGCATGAAGACATGACATCTCATTTGAATTTTGTAAGGTTTTTTTGAGGATTCAGTTTTATGAATTTGATTTCCTATCATGCTCATGGAACTACAGCTAGGTTTTCAATCAAGTTCATAGTATGTTGAATTAAAGACAAAATTGATGTTTTCCAAATTATGAGCTATGTACTTCGAATGGTTACTATAAGGGGCTGATGGTGTTTTCATTTTCATTCATCTTGCTTTCAGAATTTCAAAATGAAGAAGAGCTAAGTATTCTGAAAGAGAGAAAAATCAGAGAATTACAGGGTTTTCTGTTGATTAAAACTCATTATTTCTTGAGAATTGTGCATAGGGGAGTAGGTGAATCTCAGAGATAGATTTGTTTTAGTATCGGTAAAGAAAAAGAGATTCAAGCATGGTAAACATGAGCAGAGCGGTCAGTGTAGCTTCGACCAGTGGTGGAAGTGAAAAGGTAGAAGAAGAGGCCAAGGGAAAAACAAATTATTCTAAAGAATTCCTCAGATTGCTTCCGGGTTCAACTCAGAACAAAAGAGAAAATGCCAATGTGCTCATAGATGATTATCGTGATATACAAGATGCTGACACTCTGGGAACAATAGGTTTTTCACTTTTCAATTACTTTTACAAGAATTATGATAAAGCTATCCCAGTGTCAAACCCTTGGACTTGTGGTTTAGCTAGATTAATTGTTCCTAATGTCTACGTAGATGTAGATTTGTTCCTAGACCTTGCCAGTCATTATGATGTTTTGTCCAAAATAATTAAAAGGAATGACGGTACTTCCCTGCTGATCTTTAACATAAATTCATTCATGCAAGCCTTTGGCTTATATAGCACTATGTCTACCAGAATTGACATGACAAAGCAGGCACAAAGATATAATTTAAAGCCTAGTATTGCTAGAGGCCAGTTGTAGAAATATATGCTGAAGGAGGTGAGGAAGTATTTAGATCCTATGTCTGGGACAAGCCCATATTACTATAAGGATTTATGCTTCTACATTAAGTATGTCGCCTATGCTCTATGTAAAGTGCCAGGGATAGATGGAGAAGCAGAGAAGATCAATGCTAGCATTTTGATGATGGTGCTAGATCTACAGGAGGTACACTTTAACACTAGTTATGATTACATATAGCATATCATTGATGAGATGCATGAGGGTTTTATTGCAACTCAGAAGAAGATGAAAGATCCAAAGGAGAAGGAGCCCAAGTTCTTACACTAGTCCATCCTCATGCATCTCCTGTTGCACTTTAATTTTGTAATCATGGATGTGGACAATTTGGCCCCTCAAAGGTTTTACCAGGAAGGACCTAATCCTATCCAATTTTGGGTGAGATTTTGGAATTACACATCTAAGTACTGTGATTATTGTGCTTTCCAGAATTGGATTGCATATCCAATAGTACAAATTCTAGGCATCAGTAGAACAAGGGTCCCACTAAAGATTCTGCAACTGTTAAGGCCATGTGACTACACTGATAAGTGGGAGGGAAAACATAATTGGGGTGATTTCTTCTTGGAAGAAAATTATACTATCATCAGGGTATATGGGTGTATTCACCCACCTCATCTCTTACGTTACTATGTACTAGCAAGAGTGGCTGCCATGGAGTTTATATGGCAACTATTGTTAATAGACAATGAGCATTTTGCACCACACAAGAAGGGCACTTTGACCCCTAGGCAGTTTAGAATTTTTAATTTTACAGTTGGCAAAGGTGCTATTGATGCAGTGGGTCAGTGGTTGGAAGGATGCAGAATGGGGGTAGCTCCTTATAGATATATTGACCTAGAAGGTTTCATGGCAGGGGTGAGAAAATTGTATACTCCTACAATCCCCAATACCAATGTCCACTGTGAGTGCATAGAGGAAGATGCAACAAGGAACATTTTGGATGAAGATGAAATTCAGAAAAGGAGAATAAGGATTCAAGAGTTGTTAAATCTTGAAAGACAAATAAAGAGAAATGGGATGGCTTTGGGGGATTTTTACCCTGATCTCCCATATTTTGACAAGATTAAGGCCATGATAGACAACTATTATGTGCTTATAGAACAACTTGAGACTGTTCTTGACAAGAAAGGTGCCCAAGGGCCGGATCACTCAGAGTCCAAATATGATAGTAGTAGTGACAGTGATTATGCACGTCCTACTAGGTATGTTCCACCATAGAAAAATATTACTGAAGTACCACAGCAGTAGGGAATAGAGGGCCACATTATTGATTTGGCAGTGGTGACACAACCTGATGATGCAGAAGAGCCTACTGCTAAGAAGCAAAAATTAGAAATAGGTCAATCTTCAGTCATGGGGCAAGATAAGAAAAGGGATAAGGCTAAAGCCCTAGTATGTGGGAATAGGTTATATGATCATAACCTAATGAAATCAATTAGGGAAGGCAGGAAGCAACAGCCTGATTTGGAGGAGGAGGTTGAATTGCCTCTTAAGGCCTGTGTTGATGAAAGACTGATCCATCAACAGGAATTTTTGAATGATGACAACTTTGTCAAAACTGAGGAGTTTAAAGACTTCCTAAGATGGTACAAGAAGGAGCAGATAAGAGCTCAATTGATAGTTGATGGTAAGGAGACAATAAAAAATGAAGCTTTAGTAGCTCTGCAGTCTTATGATCCTTAAAGTGAGTACATTTCACCTGAGGATGCTAGGAAATTGGTGCTAGGCAATGGTATATTATTGGTTGAGGGCTGGGATTTGGCATCTGCCTTCATAATTGACTAGATTAGAAAACAGCCAGATCTCAAAATGGCTAGTGAAGTTTAGATGGGAGATGTAATCAAAGGATTTGGGTATAGCCCAAAGTATCAAGCTTTTGCAATGTGGATCCTATGCCCAAAGGATCAAAATCCCCAAGTGGTGAACATCCAAGAGAATATGGTTGGTAGTCAGATGGTATGGACAATGCCGAATATAGGGGATTTGGAAATATCCCAAATCATGACACACCGGGCTCACCTAAATGAGGACAAAACTAAACAGATGTCTGATAAGTGTAGCACATTGTTAGAAGAGACAAGTGCATTGGCAAAAGATCAAGAATTGTGTTGTATACAAGTGCACCAGCAAGATCTGGTGATAAAAAGATTGATGAAAGAATTGGAAGAGAAGCCTGAGGTGATGTATGTGCCTGTACAACCATAGCCCCTGCAAATTGAAGACAAGGCAAAGTCAAAAGAGGTGGTTGAGGAAAAGGTTGAAGGAGAGAAATGAAATAAAATTGCTTTGAGAGCATTAAGAGGTGTTTTACAACATAGAATTTAAATCCTGAAGGATAAGACTAATGTTGTACTTAATGCCTATAATAAGTTGCCAGCTTTGCATACAGAAGTGATGGGGCATCTGGCTATCTTGAACCCCTATTTTACTAAATGGTCTACTAGGGTAAAATTGTTTGAAAACCTAGCATCTTTGCAAACCCTACGATCAGATTTGCCAGAGATAATGACAGAAGTTGAAGATGAGATCAAAAGGGTCAATATTTCTCTCTCATTCTTTAAGGGCAAATTGAATCAAATAGAGGTTAAATTAAGCCTCTTTTCTGATGACTTTAATAGATTTGTTCATTCCTTAAGGGGAGATGATGATCAAGTAAAGGCCTTAGATGTATAGAGGAATGAATTTGACATTAAAATGCCTAGTGATGAGGCATTTATTTTGGGGACAAATGTGGATATAGAAGGATTCAATAAGATATTGGATGAAGCTTTCAAGGCAGAGACTAACATCAACAAGTTTCTAGTAGATGTTAAGAACATCACTAATGCTAGATGGGATAGGCAAAAAGTACAAATACAGAGTACTCAAGACTTTAAATGGCCATCAGATGATGAAGTGAAAGCATGGGAATTGATGACCATGCCCAAGGGAAAGAAGCCAGCAGTTGAAGAAGAAGTCTTGGACGAATAGTAAGGGTGAATACTTGGTGCCTCACTATTGAAGATAAAGAGGTCAGTTATTGCAAAAGGAAAGTGTAGGTGAATATGTAAGCACGGTCATCCAGACTTGACATGAGTACTACCAGCTACCATGTATACAATCAAAATGAAGTCGCTAGATCGGGAGAAGAACAAAGAATATCTGTTTTCATCTTTTGACTTGGTCATTCCACTGCTTCTTCTCTCTTTTTTTATTTTTTCTCTTCTGTACTTTTAGTGTTAGGTTTTTTGAGACCATTCGAAGCTTGTAGCATCCTTTTGAAAAGGATTCCAAGATGGTTGAAGACCTATATATATATAGAAGAGAGTTGTATTCTTAAAAGAGGATGAAATATATTGTAAAATCAGTCTTTCTAAATTTGTAAGGAAACTTATCCTAATTGCATGTAGGTTGTAAGGCAGCTTACAATATTTTGTTTTTGTGAGACTTTAAGCTTTTGACTCTATAACCCAAAGGATAGGCACTGATCTAGGTCTTGGTCTGATAATCTGTCATCATCCAAGTTTTCAAAATCATTCAAAATTATTCCAATTAGAACACATATGTTACTGAAACAATTGAGCTGAACTCATCAAGGACTTATATCAGCAGGATATTGTCCATTTTGTTGATTCTTTAGAGAGTGAATCATTAGGTTATCCCTACTAAAGACAAAAGGAATAAGGATGCAAATCCTTGTCTCATTGGTTTATGTTCTCAAAACCATAGCCTGGCTTATAATACTCTATTTCAAACTAATCATTGCAATCTCTAAAGTATTCTATAAGTTGTTACAGTAAGGTTTTAGGTACATAACCAGTGAATGAAATAATCCACCAAATACATAGGCTGAAATATCAGTAATCTTTAAAAGGTAATACCTGCCTGAGTCTATGGAGCTCAAAAATGAAGAAGGATATTATCCAATCCTTAGCAATTAGCCTTTCTCTTGCCTAAAAGAGGTTGCATTCAAGTATACAAGGTATATTGTCATCATTAGGTAAGTGTTGCAAGAAAAAGTGCTAACAGATGGATTCCTTTTATATGGACTTGGTAATAAATTTTGATACAGGTACATAAGGGGAAAATCCATGAGTGATGATGGTATCCTTATCGTGATAGATTTTGGTCATCTAAAACCAGTCTTGCGCTTGGTTCTATGTAATCTGAAACCACTTGTTAGTGATTTGTGGTCATCTGAAACCACTTATGTGCAATTTTTTGGTAATATCAAAACCACTTGTTTATGAGGTTTGTGGTTAGCTAAAACCACTTGAGTGCAAAGTTTGTGTTGAGCTTGAAACTACTTCAGATTTGTATCATTTAGGGGTAAGCTGTAAAAACCCAAAGCAATTATGACAAGGGGAAGTAATATGAAAGACCAAATTTGATAAGTGATTGTAAATGTGTATCTAAAAAGACTTTAGGATGGGATGCATATTTTGTAGATTATGAGGATACCTAAGAAAAATAGATGATTAATTTATGGGGGCATGTCTAAACAATTAAATTAATTATCTACCAAATATTTTTGGCACAAAATTCAACCAATTTTGAACCTACCTCTGCTAACCATGCACCTACCAAGAACATGTCTCAAGTTCACTTCTAACGGTCAATTTTATCTTCAGCTGTCCATATTAACTTGTGTTCATTGTTTCACCAAGATCCATCATTAATATTTCATCTATATCCCATATATAGTGCATATGCATTGCCTAAAAATTTGACTAAATGAAAATAGGGTATCAGTGCTCATTTTATGGGTTTGTCCTTTGTGCCATGCTTTTTAATTATAAGTAGATTTGTTTCTACATAGGTGTATGTGGATGGAAGGAAGCTAATAAATTTCTAGCTATATGTGGTCGTGGATAAAGAAGCAATTATAAGAGTGTTTTAGGTTTATCTAATTTTCTAAAGTAATTATATTTTCATCTATTAAACCCATATTTTCTATCATTATGTGGTTTTTTTGCTGTAGGAAAATTTTATTTTCTTGTTTGAAATTTGCTAATGTGTAGGTCACTAAGAGATTTATCCATAACCATAAGAGTTCTTCTTGCCACCAATTTTTGGTGTTTTAAAAACATAATGATAGCATCTTCCTTTAACATCTTATCAGTAATCCAATTCTTTTAAGTGTGAGATGGAATGTCTAGCTGTCATAGTGAAAAAAGGATTTACCAGTTTTTAAAAAAATTTCATCATTTTTTTCATCCTCTATTGTGTTTTATTTGATCCTAGAGAAATAATATTTCCATCTCTGACACAATTAAAGGTATCTCTATCTATTTCAATATTTTAATTCCCGAGTTTCAATCTCTTAATAGGGTTAATAAGAGACCTACAAAGTAAAGAAGCACCAGCAGGAGAAAGGAACGAGTCCTCAAGATGGGAGCTTTGGATTGTATGTAGGATGGATTGCGAGACACATAAAGAGACCTGTAGTGGGTCAGAGTAAAGGAGACCCTTTGGTTAGCATTGGCATAAAAATATGGTAATATTGTTGTTGGAAATTGCCAAGAACTATAGGCACACCCGCAACAGAAGCCTCGTCCATATCTAAGATTGACAGACACAACAGTAATATACCACCTTGTCGATTTAATTTAATGAAATTATGTTTACCTTGGATAACATAATCTACACCAGCCATATGAAAATTCATATTCACTTTAGGGGAATAATCATTGTAAGCTATTGAATATCAAAGATCAAACCCATCTTCAGAACCGTTAGCTCTGGGTATTCCCAAAACAAAATCCAAAATAGACACCAGTGTTCTGAAGGCGTCACGTGGAAAATGTGCGTATTTTGTTCCATAGTCAATGATAATTCCCCCACTTCCATCCACTTGTATATCAAATGTTCCTTTGGGAATATAGAGGGACACATTTACCACACTCATTCCTTCCACACAGAGATAATAGTAGATGTTGAGTTTGGAAAGGGCTGTACCAAAAGGTTAAATAAATCCAGTCTCATGGTTAAATCCAGTTTCATGGTAGGGGAAAAGACCCAATATCTACTCAGGTTAACTTGAGCATGTACAACTCTTAAATCATAAGTCAAATTGTTCCAATTTTTTTGGTGTACCATGTATGTAAGTGAAGTGCTGAAAGCTAAGGTTTCAGATTTTGGGTATTCACAAATCTCTATGTAGGGATCATGGAGCACAAAGTGGTCCAAAAGTTCCATTTCAAAATGCTTGCTCGATACCCACGATGTTCTTACACCAATAGGCATTCTACACAAGCCCCCATGGTACTTTATAATTCAGTACAAGTACAATAATTTTATGGCACAACATGTGTGCAAAATTTCCCAAAAGACATAAAACTAGAACTAATTCACTACAATAATAGTTCTTATAAACGATGTTCAATGGATTCAAAGGCAAAAGAATTCAAAAACTTGCACCAATGAATAGTGCATGTAATGACCCTTTAAATGATACTATATTTACAAAATATGGACTTTGGATGTCCAATTTATGGACATGCAAAGAAAACATCACCTATTAGAGCCAAAAGGCAAAAAAATGGTCCAACCCTCTTACGTACCTAGGGTCCCAATGATAGAAAGGACCTCAGAAGAGCTATTCAGGTGGCTAGGTCTAAATGTGGTTCTACACACTGTATGGACCCTAAAATAGTCGCCTAGACTATGGGCCCCCATTCTTCAATTTATCAAATGACGGAATCAATTTATCAATTTCCTAAATCAATACTTTGCAACATTTTAATTCAAATCAATTTCCTTGATCAAATCGTAATTAATTCAATTATTTCAATATTTCCTAAGGTTTGATCATTTCATCAATAGTCTTATTTAATTAAAAGAAACTATCCCTTTTAATTAAATAAAATAATCTTATTTAATTTAAAAAATCTCTCTTTTAATTAAATAATCTTATCTTATTTAATTAAAATCTCTCTTTTAATTAAATAATCTTATCTTATTTTATTAAAATCTCTCTTTTAATTAAATAATCTTATCTTATTTAATTAAAATATATCTTTCAATTAAATAAAATAATCTTATCTTATTAAAAGAAAATCCCTCTTTTAATAAAATAAAAGCCTCACTTAAAGCTCTCTTTTTGATGAAAAAAAAAAATAAATTAAATAAATCAAATAAAAAATTCTTTTTCTCTACACATATTCCTAAGTGGTGGGCTCTTTCCTCTTACTTGCCTTTTTAGGGATTTATCCCACATTTCTCTTGAGGATGCATTCCTCTCCACACTTTCCTTTATAAGGAGCCCTCTCCTTCTCATTTAGGGATCCAAGGTTTTATGTTAATATTATGCAGCAAGTTTTGGAGAGCGATTTTACAAGAGAGTCTGAGCACTTGAGCTTGAACATTGCAACTTCACTTTTCTTGTCTTCTTCTCTCATGCATCCATGGAAATCTATTTAGATTACTCTTTCACTTGCATGTTAGATTAGATTCATATTTCATTTCATAGAATAATCTTGCATGCATATTTCCTTTCATAGATTAGTTTGCTTTCATGCATTGTTATCATATAGAATAGCTTCCATTTTTATTTGCATGCATATTGAATGGTCATAGAGACTAACATTCTTTCTTTTCCTCTTTGAATCTCTCATTTTATGGTGTACTTGCATGGGCACAAACTAGGTCTAAACTGAGGACCTCCATTACAAACCCTTGCACTCCATTAAAAAAGAGCTATGAGTCACCATTTGAGACCTCATTCTTGAGAAATATTGGATATAATGACTCATAGAAGTGTGCCAACCTTGGATATAATGACTCCTTGTCACATATTGCATTCTAGAGCTGAACATCTTGATCATGCTCTTTTTGGACGCAAGTCTAAGAAGATGGTTGGCCTAGGATTTGCAGATCAAAATGAGAACACTACTATCCTTGATGAGTCAGATAGTGAAGATAAACCAGAATAAATACCTAATTTGACAAATCAGACAGACATGTGTAAAGATTGGGTCCCTTCCACTAATCTCCTTTGGGGAGATTCAGATAGTCCAATCACTCATGAGACAGTTGCAACCTTAGAACAAGATGAATCAGATGTAGAAGATCCTTTTAGAGAATGTCAATGAAATAATCTTGTTCATTTGATAGAAAGAGAAGGTGTTACCCTTGATGACATTAGAACTTCCATATCAAGACGTCCCAAGTCTTCATGGGGTAAACATCGTAGTCGAAGTTCAAAAACAAGTTCATATGAGTATGAATGGGACTCCTTCTTAGATCCTTCCATAGTTGACATGGATGTTTATGTCATTCACACTTATATTTGTCAACCTGAGGTAGCGGATGAGTCACGTTTAGGATTAGAGGATTTGAACCCGCATATTGCCTTAATGGACGATTCTTCACTTGTTAGGATGAATCCCAATTTGGGTAGCTTAGAATGATACTGGATGGACTCTAACTCTTCAGTTAGCAAAGATGATATCATTCACATTTACAACCTTGAAGCATTCATTGACTAACCCCTTGTTCATCCTAACCTCATTGATTGGTCCCAACGCTATCAAGATCCTAAGCTCTTAATGTTTCAAAATGATTATGAGATAGGCTGTTACTTGAATTCCTTTGAGCCCGTAGTCTCTTCCACCAGTGAACAAGCTACTAGAATGACAGATCCAGACATCAAGCACCTTAGACAAAAAATAAAAATAAAATAAAATAAAAAAGAATAGGAGTTATGATGGTGAAAACCACTCTGTGGCAGTGTAATAACCGAAAAAAGTAAAAAGAAATGACGTATCAAAGGATGAAAACCTCTCTGAGGTGCCCAAGGATTAGGTAGTTGATCGTCTCCCTAGATACTTTTAAGATATATCTCCAGTGCTTATTGAACCAACACAAGTAGTCAATTTGGGTGTAGATGAGGCTCCATGGATAGTACACTTGGATCAGTCCTTGTCACCACAAGAAAAAGAAGCTTACACTAAGTTCTTACAGAAAAAGAAGATCAAATTTGCATGGAATTATTTAGATATGCCAGGGTTGGACACTAATCTTATCATGCATCACTTCTCCATAGCTCCAGGTATCAAACTGGTTAAACAGAAATTGAGAAATATGCATCCTCACGTAGCTCTCCTAGTCAAAGCATAATTAGAGAAAATCCTTTGTGTAGGATTCATAAGAGCTATTGCCTATGCTGAATGGATATCAAACATTGTACCAGTTTCCAAACATGACAATCCCTTTGAATTTGCACAAATTTTAGAGATGTCAATAGAGCATGCCCAAAGGATGACTTTCCACTTCCCAATATAAACATGATAGTGGATATGACTACGGGTTATGAGATTTATTACTTGATGGATGGTTTTTATGGATACAATAAGATTAAGATAGCTCCTGAAGATTAAAAAAATACTGCATTAACTTGTGCATGGGGTACCTATTGTTCAAGAATGTTATTCCTTTTGGATTGAAAAATGCAGGAGCCACCTATCAACGAGCTATGACAACCATTTTTCATGACATGATGCATAAAAACATGGAATATTATATGGATGACATCTTGGCCAAGTCTAAGAAAAGAGACACACACTTAGATGATTTAGAAGACATTCTAGATCACATGGAACAATTTCAAAGAAGGTTAAATCCTAAAAAGTGTGCATTTGGAGTCACCTCTGGAAAACTACTAGGATTCATCATTTCAGCAAGATGAATAGAGGTAGACCCTAAAAAATTCCAAGCAATGATAGATATGCCACCTCCTAGAAACATTAGTCAAATGAGGAGTCTTCAAGGACGTCTTCAATCCATAAGGAGATTCATTTCATAGTTGGTAGATAGAGCTCAACCTTTCAACAAGAAATTATACAAAGGAGTCAAATATGTTTGGAATGAGGATTATCAAAAGAGAATAGATCAAATCAAGAAATACTTGGCAAATCCTCCCATTTTAATGCCTCCTATCCCAGGGAAAACACTTATTCTATACATTTCAGCAACATAATCTTCCTTGGGGGCATTACTAGATCAACTTGATGAACATGGAAAAGAAAGAGCAATATAGTACATTAGCCGCACTCTTGTTTCATATGAGGTTAAATAAACTAGCATTGAGAAAGCTTGCCTTGCAGTTGTGTTTGCTTCCCAAAAGTTGTGAAATTACATGCTTGCGCACACTATACACCTCATAGAAAAATAGATCCACTCAAGTATTTAATAGGTAAGGCTGCCTTCACAGGTAGACTTACTAAATGGATAATGATCCTTTTAGAGTTTGACATAGAGTACATTAAGCGTAAAGCAATAAAAGGACAAGCCATTGTAGATCAATTGGCTGATTTCCCAATACAAGATAATGCACCTATTCAAGTTTACTTCCCAGATGAACACCTCATGTATATGAGTGAAAGAACATGGAAGATGTTCTTTGATGGATCCTTTATGCAAAACAGTTCAGGAGCTGGTGTGTTTTTTGTTTCTCCTCATGGGTACATGATTCCTTAGTCTTACAAGTTATTGTTCCCATGTACAAACAATATTTTTGAATATGAATCTTTAACAAATGTACTTAACATGGCCATAAAATGGAGAATCACAAAGTTACACATCTATGGTGATTCATAGCTGATAATCAACCAAGTCAATGATGAATATCAAATAAAAAATGAGAAGCTGGTACCTTATAGGAAAATGGTTGATTCCTTAAAATGATACTTCATATTTGTCATGTTTCAACAAATCCCTAGAGCAGAAAATAAAGCAGCTGATGCTATGGCTACACTTGCTTCACTCCTTCAGTTAGGGAAACATGAATCTAGGTTTGAATTCCTAGTGGAAGAGCTATGTCACCCTAGATTTGTGACTCCCAAGAAAGTCATGTTATTTGTACCCTTGTTAGTCGTGAGTCATCTTGTTATGGTTCCATTTACTCATACCTTTGTGATGGCATTATACCTAAAACCTTCAACCAATTTGAGCATAGAAACCTTACCCGAAACACCTATCACCATTCCCTTATCTCTGGTGATTTGTATAGGAGGGGTCTAGATGAAACACTTCTTAGATTCTTAGAAAAGGAAGAATCTAACCAAGTGTTAGCTGAAATCCATGAGGGCATTTGTGGGGGACATTCCAATGGTGTTTCCATGGCCCAAAGGTTGCTTAGGGTGAGGTACTATTGGCCTACGATATAGATTGATGCAGTAGCTTTTGCAAAGTCATGTGAAAATTGTCAGAAACATGGTAACCTGATACATGCTCCAAGCATGGACCTCATTCCTTCTATATCTCATTGGCCATTTCAGCGCTGGGCCTTTGATCTTGTTGGGCAGATTCATCCCAACTCATCAGGTTGACACAAGTTTATTAACACTGCTACTAATTATTTCACTAAATGGGTAGAAGTTTTCCCACTTTTTGTTGCCTCGAGAAAGACAATCTCTCTATTCATTCTAAACCATATAATCTATCATTATGGAGTGCCTTTCAAGATTATCACTGACAATGGAGGGCAGTTTAAAAATAAAGACCTTAAACAACTCTGCAAGCAATTCAATTTTAAACAACATTGGTTCTCCATTTACTTCCCACAAGGAAATGGTCAAGCAAAGCCATCAAACAAATCCATTCATAAAATCTTACATAGAACAGTTTGTAAGAGTGGTAGAGATTGGCACTTACAGATAAATCTGGCTTTGTGGGCCTATAGAACAAGTATTTGTACTCCTACTGGAGCTACTCCTTTTGCCCTTACATATGGCGTTGAAGTAGTGTTACCTTTGGAGGTTGAGATTCCTTTACTTAAAGTTTCCCTCAAAGGTCTAGTTATAGATGAAGACTACCATGGTGTGAGACTTCAAGAGTTAGAACTTCTAGATGAGAAATGTCAAGTACCATTTGACCATATGAGAGTTTATCAAAAGCGCATGTCCAAAGCCTTCAACAAAAAGGTTCACCCTAGAGAATTCCAATTGTTAGATCTTGTCCTACATGAAAATCCTAAGAATCAACAGCATAGAGATCAAAAGGGCAAATTTGAACCTAATTGCCTTGTACCTTGCATCATTACATCAACTTTTGGGTTAGGTGCTTATTTACTATCTACAAAAAAGGGAGAGCATCTCACTGATCCTATCAATGTCTTGCACCTATAGACGTTCTATCCATGATGTCCATTCTATCTGGGGCCACCCTTTGTACATACTTATTGATCCTGAAAAATCCAAAAATATGATATATTGTCAAAAATTCTAAAAATCATAAAATGTCCTAAAAAATGACCATCTTAGTGAAAACCTAGCAATAGGAGCTTTGATGTATCTCCAAAAAAAAATTATATATTCCAAAACTACAAAAAAAATCCAAAAAGGAAAACAAAATAATTTCCAAGTGGTGAAATCCTGGAAATGGGCGCTACTTGAGGCCTTTGCACCCATGTTTCTTAGCACATGTCCTCGACACTTAGCCTTTCTCCATCATGTCTTGTCATTGTTGCCTTGGTTTGGAATTGGTCTTTGTCTTTGTGTAGGGGGCATAACTGTGTTAGCTTTGGTCTCTTGGATGTGTTGGTCTTTTGGAAATCTCACAAACAATGTTTTTCAACACAACCCCCATTGTGTTTTTCAACACAACCCATGGTCCATTGAGTGTTTTTTAACACTTAGCAGTTTGGTCTTACCCAATTTTTTCATGTGATCTTACCTTCTTGCAAGCATTTTATCCTTATCCTCGGAACTCAGTATTAGTTAACACACTTAAATTTTTAAACACTACACTTAATGCTTGAGCTAGGTCATGATCTTTTCTTTGTGTGATGATTGTTATTGATTTTTGTTGAGTTTCCTTATCTAATAAGTATATCCAAGATGTATAGCTATAGGACTTGGGGCATGGGGCATGTTTTTTTATTTTCTTTCTACTTGTGGTGTGGTCTTGAAACTCTAGAGTGTCTCTTGTTGTCCCCTTGAGACACTTAGGAGATTTGAGGCATCATCTTTGACATTTTTTGCACAACCACTCTTATGGTCATCCCGACATCTATGCCTTGATGCAAGTATGGTTTTGCTACATTAAATTGGGTAAGCTAACATCATATTCATCTTGACCTTTATGTCTTTGATACTTATGTTAGAATCTTTCCACATTCCAATCCAATATAAATCAAATTCATATCTTCATAGTTGCGCTTGTGACTAGTGATGATTGTGTGATTTTTCAATGTCCATTAATAATGGCCTAGTGATGAAAACAAGTTCCTTAACATTCTCTAATGAATGATGAACGAAAAATCCCATGTTACAGTTTCTCTATTGCAAGTACACCTTTGCATTTTCATGTAGCTTGCATTGTTAGACTTCATGTTAATTTGCATTTTTTAGGCTGCATTATGAGTTTGAGACAGTTTTTCCTTCATCTTTCTTTTGGACTTTTAATCAACTATGGTCATGTTTTGATCTTCATTTCCTTATCTTATTTCATGATCTCAATCAAATTTTTCTATCTTAAATAGTTGATTGATTTTGGGGCGTTTTCTTTCTTAAGGAAAATTCTCTTTCTTCTCTCCATTTCTTTCCACCTCTTCAAAACTTCTATCTTCCATTCGCTTTCACCTCACTTCTTTTCTTCTAATTCAACCTTGGGGTATAATGTTTCATGCTTGATGATCTACCTTAGTTCTGTGATCCTTATATCTTTCATCTTACATCAAGAACCTTATCTTTAGTTCCATTTGATCAAATTTATCAAATTGTTGTTTCTCCTCTATCTCATTTAGATTTTGATCATGAGGGGGTTGTACCTATCAAACTTCAATCCTTGATTCAGCTTTATCAATCCCATCATTTGCTCCGCTTGGGGCAACCTTTCTTGAGATTCTTATCTTGGACCTGTCAATTACCTATTTACAAGGGTGTTGACCTTGTCTTTTTCAATCAGCTTATCTTTGTCTTGATGTGTTCTCATCCGTCGATCACACATCTGGGTTGTTATGTGATCCCAAATCGATCTCACACTTTAACTGCATTCTTTGACTACATTTCTTGCCATAAAGATCACACATTAGTCAAAAAGGGGCAAATGTATGCACCCTAAAATGGTCGCCTAGACTATGGGCCTACATTCTTCAATTTATCAAATGACGGAATCAATTTATCAATTTCCTTAATCAATGCTTTGCAACATTTTAATTCAAATCAATTTCCTTGATAAATACATAATTAGTTCAATTATTTCAATATTTTCTAAGGTTTGATCATTTCATCAATAATCTTATTTAATTAAAATAAAACATCCTTTTTAATTAAATAAAATAATCTTATTTAATTAAAATAAAATCTCTATTTTAATTAAATAATCTTATCTTATTTAATTAAAATATCTCTTTTAATTAAATAATCTTATTTTATTTAATTAAAATCTCTCTTTTAATTAAATAAAATAATTTTATCTTATTAAAAGAAAATCCCTCTTTTAATAAAATAAAATCCTCACTTAAAGCTCTCTTTTTGATGAAAAAAAGAAATAAATTAAATAAATCAAATAAAAATTGTATAGTCAGAAAATGGAAGCACTTCCATAGGAGACTGGTTTAGCCTTTCGAGTGAGTGGTTTGGGGTCATGACAAGCACCTCTAAATGGGTTCCTGATCTTGACATGGCTTCCCCCCTGACCTGCCTTTCTAACCTCCATTTCCTGACCTAAATTCTACATTCTGGGTCTCTAACCTGTGATCCTGGGATCTGAGGACAGGGTCGACCTCCTAGGACAGGGTCGACCTCGGCCCTGCCCTAGGGTAGGGTCGACCTCGGTCCTATCCTAGGATAGGGCTGACCTCGACCCTATCCCAGGGTCCAAATCCTGGGAACTTTTGGTTTTCAGGATGTCGATCTTCACAAAAAGTCCATTCCCGCTTCTCGGTCGGCTATTTCAGTTCCAAATCGGTTGATTCCTAAATTATATTTAATATAGGTCCTCTCCTAGGGGTAAAGACTTAAATGGTGATTTAATTATCCTATTTAGGCCTCCTTAGAAGATTGTGCCCTAGTTTCATATAAAAGGGAGCTTTCTCCTCTCATTTTCTCTAACCCCGATCAAGCAATTGAAGTCTTCTAATCAAGCATCCTCATGAAGTGAAGTCCAAGCAAGAAATTAAGCAAGATTGGAAGCAAGCATCTATAATTCTCAAGTATCCATTTGCATGAAGGAGATCCATTAGAGGCCATTGAAGGATTCAAGCCAAAAAAGTGCCCTTTTGGTGATCTCTCCATCCATCTTCTTCCAAAGCCCTTGTCAAGTTCAAGAACC
>MU224965.1:1341758-1358027 GCA_018584345.1 Thuja plicata
GTTTGGCTCAAACTGTGTCATCTTTACAACAACAACTTGCCTCTTTGACTCAATCCAAATTTAGCATTCCTACATGTGATATGGGTAGTCCTTTATCCCTAGACATCATTCGTGCTACTGTCCCTTAGCAAGAAGATATGCCTCGTCTTGAGACTTATAATGGCAAAGGTGATCCTTTCACCCATGTTAAAACATTTCAAATCCTCTGAAGTGATTACACTCATGACCATAGGATTTTGGCTAAATTGTTTGCTAGAACCTTTCAAGATAAGGCTTTATAATGGTATTGTTCCTTACCTCCCTATTCCATTGATTCTTTTCCCAAACTTGCTAACTCTTTTATTCAACAATTCTAAAATAACATTGGACCACAAGTGTCCTTGTCTGATTTAATGCATTGTAAACAAAATGTTAAGGAAAAATTGACTGATTTCATTGGTAGATTTAAGAATTTGTATGCTCAGATTTCTTATCCTATCCTTGATATTGATATTCAGCATATGTTTATTTTAAATTTACAAAAGGATATTAGGGATAAAATTCTGCTTACTGAATTTACCTCCTTTCAACATTTATGTGCAGCACTTCACCATTATCAATTACAAGTGAGCCAGTTTGAGACCAACACTCCAATGGCTCCTGTTCCAGTTGATAAGAGTGATAATGATCCTAATCGCAATAAGTTTTAGAAACCTAACAACTATGTAAAGATTAATAAATAGACAAATACGGTTGTTGATCAAGTTGCGACTACTTCCAATAGTGCTTCTACATCCACTGCTTTCTGTAGGAATCGTATGTTTACTCCTCTCTCTAAAACTTTGCATTCTATAATGAGTAGGTTTTTAAGTGCTAGTATGATTACTTTAGCTCCTATTTGACCTCTCCTTCCTACTACGATAGCTTCAAAATCCTTTGATTCTACCGCTTTTTGCCAATACCATCGCCAGAATGGCCATGAAACTGAGAAATGTTATTCTCTAAAGCATAAGATTCAAGACTTAATTGATTCTAAAGCTTTATCTGTTGATACTCTTGATGGTAGTGGAAACAAATATGTTTCTCCTCCTAACCAGAACCTTCAAATCTATACCAATCATTTACCTACACATGATACTAATACTATAGCTCAACCATCTTCTGTAGACATTGTTTATGATTCGAAGATGGAGGCTCTTAATAACATTGTTAATCATGTGGAGAGTGTTGTGCCATCCAAAACTATTGTTCAAGATCCTTCACCTCGACTTCTACTTCCAATTCCACCTCAACCTCAAAAACAAATTAAGGATAAGTGACCTAGGGAACTTCTAATTACTTTTGATGATTCTGAAACAATTAAAGCTCCTGATGGTCCCCTTTATATTTATGCTAGGTTTTCTAAGATACCTACTCATGATTTTCTAGTTGATCCCACATCTTTAATTAATGTCATTAACTAAAGAAAATCTTTTTATGAAAGGATTACAACGTGATTTCTATGATTCATCTGATGCATGGATTCAAACTTGTAATGGCTTTCTTTATCCTACACTTAGTTCTATTACCTTACATGTCGAACTTTGTGGTAAAGTTATAGATACTACCTTCATTGTTATTCCTACTTCTGATCAATTTCAAATCAAATTTGGTTTACCATGGATAACTGTTATGCATGCTATTGCCTCTCCCATTCATAAATGTCTTAAGTTTATTCATGATGGAGAAGTTAAGACAATTAATCATAGTTTGTATCAACCATATAGGCCTAGAGATTGTGCTACTCTTGATTTCTTTTGGCCTTCATTACCTAACTCATTCCCTCCTCACCTTGATCATCTCTTTTTCTCATATCAAGCCTACAAACATTGCAAAATTGCAGAGTTAAGTATGCCTCAGATTGATTCCAACCATGGTCTTTTTCCTACTCCTGCAATCCCTCCTCTATCCATTAATACTAATAAAATTAATCCCACATCTACCCTTCCATTACCACCTACTGAAATTCCTCCTATAGAACTTGTGAAGGAACCTGTTGTTATTCCTCCTAGTTCTCACAATATGTCAAGCAAAGTGAAACGTAACAAATCTGCTAATGAACATCGTAAGAAGCATAGAGCCCATGCTAGAGCCCGTGCTTTTGTGCTCAAAAAATCTTTACCTACTTTTGATCAACCTATGCCTAATGCAGTCGATGTCCCTACTCATAATGTTAAGACCACTGAGTATGATGATCCTATTCACATCTTGGATCCTATTTCTATCAACCTTGATTAGGAGGACACTCTTGATGATCCTATTGATCTCAGTGATGAATATGAGACCATTGATCTTGATAATGATTTACCTCATATGCTTACTACTCAATTAACAATCGCACCTAGTATCGAACAACGCAATTCAAGAGGATCCTTGTTTGGAACTGGCTATCATTCCTACTATATTGGATATAGTCCCTCTTACGAGTTTCCCACCTACCCTAAATAACATCAGCCAAGATGGGGAAGGTTGACAACATGCTTGATTGGCTCACCCTTTATGGTAGCCCTATTTGTGTTTATATGTTGTAATGTGCATCCCACGCAATGTGTTTCTAAATGTTTGTTAGATTCTTTTATACGACCCTTGTTACACTATTGGTATAAGGCAATAATAGAATCACAACTATTGTTCAATTCTTCTATATGTATCTACATTCTTCTATATGTTGTTTCATGTTATGTTGTACTTGTGCTATTGTTTGTAATTGTTTTTCTTGTACAATCTGCTTGGATCTGTGACATGGTAGCACTAAATCTTTTTGGTCCCCAGGTTGTGGTCCGAAAAGATTCCTCTTCGTAATTCTTAAGTGTCTCTCCTCCTTTGTGATTGTAGTTCTACTTTCTTTGGGGAATGATGTTAATTCATTTGCAATAATATCATATTTATATGTACATATTATCTTATGAATGTACCAACCCCACATTAGGTAGATCCCTTTTGTGTTCTTATGTATGTTTATGTTTTATTTCCCGTGATTTGTCCACTTTTGGGGGCATCTCGCAGTAGAAACATAATCCATAGAGTTGGTTATGTTTCTGTTAAACTCATTGCTCCTGTTAAAGTGTTAGCAATGAATTTAACGTGGGGGCATACACTCTACTCACTTTTTGCACAAACACACATTCAAAATAGTTTTCAAAATATTTAAAACTTTTTTCCTTTATGGATTAAAAGAAACTAATCCTTAAAGCATGGTATTCAAAACTCTTTCCCTTTATGCATTAAAAGAAACTAATCCTTAAAGCATGGTATTTAAAACTTTTTCCCTTTATGGATTAAAAATAACTAATCCTTAAAGCATGGTATTTAAAACTTTTTCCCTTTATGGATTAAAAGAAACTAATCCTTAAAGCATGGACATATTTTTACATTTTTTAGTATCTCTTGATCCCTCCAGTTTAAATTTACACGGATCTCTTGATCCCGCCAGTTTTCAATTTACAAATACTTTGATCCCTTTAAGAATGGATCTCCCTGATGGGTTGACTAGTGAGCAGCCACATTCACTAGGCGGTTCAACTCCATCTTTCCAATTACACCTTTGTGTGGTTCACAATGGGACATAAGTTCTCAATGGGCGAGATAATCACACTCTTTTTCTCCTTTCTTAACTAAGTGATGTCTCTCTTATCAAGATCTTAAGGATGATAAGGACTCGAGTCCCTTCGGGGCTTGAGGGTTTCTTTATCCCTTTTGATTTTTATAAGATTGTCTTTTCTGTATGTTCTCCTTTACCAAGAGTTTGTGTTGAACTCGTACTCTTGCTAAAGTGGGGGCTAAATGTATAGTCAGAAAGTGGAAGCACTTCCATAGGAGACTAGTTTAGCCTTTCGAGTGAGTGGTTTAGGGTCATGAAAAGCACCTCTGAATGGGTTCCTAATCTTGACATGGCTTCCCCCCTGACTTTCCTTTCTAACCTCCATTTCCTAACCTAAATTCTGCATTCTGGGTCTCTGACTTGTGATCCTTGGATCTGAGGACAGGGTCAACCTCCTAGGATAGGGTCGAACTCAGCCCTACCCTAGGATAGGGTCGACCTCAGCCCTGTCCTAGGACAGGGCCGACCTCAACCCTATCCCAGGGTCCAAATCCTGGGAACTTTTGGTTTCCGGGATGTCGGTCTTCTCAAAAAGTCTATTCCCGCTTCCGGGTCGGCTGTTTCAGGTTTTGAAGCAGTTGATTCCTAAATTATATTTAATATAGTTCCTGTCCTAGGGTTAAAGGTTTAAATGGTGATTTAATTATCCTATGTAGGCCTCCTTAGAAGATTGTGCCCTAGTTTCATATAAAAGGGACCTTTCTCCTCTCATTTTCTCTAACCCTGATCAAGCAATTAAAGTCTTCTAATCAAGCATCCTCATGAAGTGAAGTCCAAGAAAGCAATTAAGAAAGATTGGAAGCAAGCATCCATCATTCTCAAGTATCCATTTGCATGAAGAAGATCCATTGGAGGCCATTGAAGGATTCAAGCCAAAAAAGTGCCCTTTTGGTGATCCCTCCATCCATCTTCTTCCAAAGCCCTTGTCAAGTTCAAGAACCCATTCAAGACTTGGTGTTGGAGATCTACAAGAAAGAGATTGAAGACATCCTTCCATTCTACATTCCGTGTTTTGAAGCATACTTCTGGATCCATGGATTCAAATCCGCCACAAGGACATTACAAGCAAGGTAAATTTATGTATTTAATTTGTTTATCTCTACAATTTCAATTATATTATAAGGTTAATTCCAAAACTAGGGTTTGACCAAGGCAAACCCCTTTCCCCCAAAAAACAAACATTTTTCTTACAGGTACAGGTTCAGGACTGTAGATTTGAGACCATATCTGGATACCCTTTTCAGATTTCTTTCAAAATGTGCGAACAGGGACAGTTTCGGAGTTGAGCAGACAGCGTTGGCAAAAGTGGTACAGGGTCAACCTTTTTCATAAGACGACATTGAAACAGAAAAATATTTCTGGGTTTTGTCCGTCTCTGTGTTCTTGTTTGGTATCAACTATCAACGTCTCCAAAAATAGTCTATTGATCTCAGAAAACAACAATCTTTGATCTTCTATTTTGTAAGGTTGGTACTTTCTCCTATTCTTTTCAATTACTGTCATTAATCATATTAATCAATCAATTTATAGAATTTAATATCCCCTTTCTTGGTCTCTTTCTAAATAGTGGATTCATTTGTGTATTAACTCTTTGGGGTTGATTAAAATTAGATCTCCTATTTGTGTATTTGAGGGTGAAAGAAAGGAGCATCTTATCTTCCCTTAATCACAATCACAATTGCAATACACAATCAATCAAATTCAACTAAGTGGAAAGTAGGGTTAAGGAAATCAACACGAATAACAATTAACAATTCAAACCCACTCCTCTTAACCAAAACTTTTTCATCTTGAAAACCCATAAAAACCACAACCATTTTCTTATCTTATTTAATTAAAATCTCTCTTTTAATTAAATAAAATAATTTTATCTTATTAAAAGAAAATCCATCTTTTAATAAAATAAAATCCTCACTTAAAGCTCTCTTTTTGATGAAAAAAGGAAATAAATTAAATAAATCAAATAAAAATAAATAAAAATGCCTTTTTTCTCTACACATAATCTTAAGTGGTCGGCTTTTTCCTCTTACTTGCCTTTTTAGGGATTTATCCCACATTGCTCTTGAGGATGTATTCCTCTCCACACTTTCCTTTATAAGGAGTCCGCTTCTTCTCATTTAGGGATACAAGGTTTTATGTTATTGTTATGCTGCAGGTTTTGGAGAGAGATTTTGGGTGAGAGTTTGAGCACTTGAGCTTGAACATTGCAACTTCTCTTTTCTTGTCTTCTTCTCTCATGCATCCATGAAAATCTATTTAGATTACTCTTGCACTTGCATGTTAGATTAGATTCATATTTCATTTCATAGAATAATCTTGCATGCATATTTCCTTTCATAGATTAGTTTTCTTTCATGCATTGTTATCATATAGAATAGCTTCCATTTTTATTTGAATGCATATTTGATGATCACAGAGACTAGCATTCTTTCTTTTCCTCTTTGAATATCTCATTTTATGGTGTATTTGTATGGGCACAAACTAGGTCTAAACTGAGGACCTCCATTGCAAACCCTTGCACTCCATGAATAGAGAGCTATGAGTCGCCATTTGAGACCTCATTCTTGAGTAATCTTGGATATAATGACTCATAGAAGTGTGCCAACATTTTAGCACACACACTAGCCCCATTACCAACAACTTAAATACCCTCCACACACATAGACTACACGAGCACGAGCTCTTAAGCCTTAGCTAAAAATTTGTTGCTAAGAAATTGAGAGGAAGAGACCCGATCGATTGACTTAATGTAAATAATAGATTTAGCATTCAAGATTTCCTTATCCTTAGGGTCCTTCAAATCGAAGAGTAGATCAGAGGCGACGCTAAAAGTGAACTACTTTAGCAATATATAGGAAAATAAACTTACTCTTCTTAGGCGTTTGTTAAAAAGTTGTTCCTAGGAAATCGAGAGTAAGGAACCCGAGTGCCTGCATGAGAATAATAGATTCGGCATTCAAGATTTCCTTATCCCTAGGGTCCTTCAAATCGAAGAGTAGATTAGAGGCAACACTAAAAGTGAATTACTTTAGCAACAGATAAGCAAATAAACTTTCTCTTCTTAAACTTTTATTTAAAAGTTCTTCTTAGGTAATTGAGAGCAAGAGACCCGAGTGCCTTCATGAGAATAGTAGATTCGGCATTCAAGACTTCCTTATCCTTGGGGTCCTTAAAATTGAAGAGTATTGCAGAGACAATGCTAAAAGTAAATTAGTTCAACAACATATAAGCAAATAAACTCTCTTCCTTCCCAGTTTTCTGCAAAGTCCTCCATAACATCCAACTCCATTCTGGCAACACATTTTTGTAAAGCTTCACGCTTCATGAATGTTATGATGCAATTGCTTTTTGGCTTGTGGTCTTCTCCAACTAGCTCAATGATATTTTTATCGTCAAACATCCTGAAAAAGTGGTGGGCCGACTATTACTGATGGTGTGGTCGCCATTCTTTAAGAGAAAGAATTTGTCATCTTGGCTAGTGGGGACGGCTTGGGGTAGCCCATCGAAGAGGTCTTGAAAATGGGGCCATGTTCGGCAATCTTTTCTGCAACCCACTTGTCACATTCATTAACTTTAAAAGTATTCAAAAATCCAATGGTCTCTTAAATCCAAGGAAGACCAAAACTTCCGGGGGGGAGATTTTTGCATCCTCCATTATTAAAAAGCTTTGCAACAAGAATTAATAGCACACAGGCCTACACATGCAATATTAAAGGCGCCAACTAGAAGTTAATGAAGCTGATTTACACAATGCTCATAGCACATGGAAGACAAAATGACCACCAACGCTACTAAGACTCGCCTATTAATTGGTCAACAAGAATAGCAAATCATGACTCGCCAAAATGAACCGTGGGTCTTTACACAGCTATAAGCATAAAAAATGAAGTGACTGTTGACATAAATAAGCTGATCTTTCGACTTCACAAAAACAAAGGCGGGCCTCTAGCTATGAACAACACCAAAATTATCGATGCACAATCAATAATCAATAGATACTCGCATAGGCAAATAATTATCACGATAAAGAATGATTGAAGCGTCGTGTATAGAAGAAACCCTAACAAAAGTCAAAGGTCACTCAATGGCAACGTGTGAGCAGCGCAGCTGCTGACCCAAATGCGAGAGATGAAAAATCGAAGATTACAGTCTACGGAGCATTTAAGAACAGAGGTCGTCCATATGGCCATGGACTTCACCTCCTCTCAACTCAGAGAAGCTCATTAGGAAGAGCGGCGTGCCATACCAATCTCGATTTTATAAAGACTTCGCTCATCCATCAAGATTGATTTTTCATCCCACCCACAGAACTCCCCATTTTCTATGTCATGGCTCGAAATTCCACCGCCCACTTGTCTTGGACTGCGCATCAGATGTGGTAGACAATCGTTTTTGAACAACCGGAGCTTATGCACATGTCTAAATAAAGAGCATTGCCTGTAAAGCCCTGAAACTCACCCCGTATCATAAATGTGGACTTTGGCTTTATGCTCAGATCAACTACGACCTCGCAGCCAACCAAATGAAGATTGAAAAGTGACGTTAAAACAGGGAGCTCGGGCCGATGCATTCAAGAAACAAATGGCACTTCTTCTCCCTGGAATGGTAGCGAAGACATGTACAATAGAGGGGTACCATATTCCCTAGAACACCAGACTGATGGTGAACGCCTGAGGCATGCTAGTTTTAGTAGCTCATACAGTTGTTCCTCCACTCCAAATAATTACTAAATAAATGTTTTCTTGCTGAGAATGCAAACAATTATTTAACTAATTAAGTGACTCTTTCAGGGACACCTAAAAACTATTTAGTTAGGATTCGTTGGAGTTCAGCTGTTGATTGAGATTAAATCTCAGTTGTTGGTTTTTCAATGAGAGTAGAATAGAAGGGGCTATTGGGCATTAGGAGAGGACACACTTGAGAAACATTTGCAGTATTAGCAAATGAATTTACAGTCATAACAAATAGATTTGGAGTCATAGCAAGGGAGCGGTGATAGCATTGGAGATAGTAGTAAGGTAGAATCTCAGTAGGAAAAATTGGGAAAAGAATTTCCAGAGGACTATATTGCCGGAGATTTACAAGAAAGGGGCAAGTTGTTTATGTATCTCTTAATTTGTTGAAGTTTAATATAATTTCTCATTTGCACTACTGGTTTTGCCTTCAGGGTTTTTTGTGGGACAATTTGTCCAAAAATATCATGTTCCTTGTGTTGCATATTTTCTTTCTATGATTTTATTTGTGAAGTTGCAGTTGTGTTATTTTTTAATATATGCTATGAATTAATTTTCAATAGTTAAATAATCTATAGAAGATAAGAGATGAATAATCAGTAGCTACAATATAATTTTTATATGGTACCAGAGCTAAGTTGAAGGTAGAAAGAAAATCAAGGGTTTATAAAACTTAGTTCGACCTCTTTAGAATTATTATTTCTTTTATCCTTTGAGGTGGCCTCAGCTGGTTTAAGAGATCAGGACATATTGGATGAAGCCTCAAATTTTTGTGCCTTGAAAGCTAGAATTTCTTTATGGTTGGAAGAGAATGGTATGAAGAAATATGGGACTAGTGTTGTAGTTGTACTTACAGATCCAACACATCTCTTAGCATACAATAAGGATGATGCCAAGACAATGAGGTTAATCCTTGATGATGTCAAGGACCATATACTTCAAAATATCACTAAGTTAGAGACAACTAAGTAGATGTGGGATGTCATTTTGAATCTGTACCAGAATGCTACCACTAAATGGAAGTTGATTCTCAGAGAAAAGTTGAGGAATACCTAGATGAACAAGGGAGAAGATGTTACAAGTTACTTCACTAACCTTAGACTTGTCAAGGATGAGATAGGAACTTTTGGAGACAAAAAAGATGATGACAAGCTAGTACGAACATCCCTAAATGGGTAAACTAAGCAGTGGTATATCTTTGTTCAAGTTATTAATGGACAAGACACATTGCCTAGTTGGTATTGACTATGGAGTGGCTTCACTTAGGAGGAGCTTAGAATAAGTCTTATTAATGGAACCAACAACAAGAGTTAGAAAAGTGAGGTTCTACATTCTATATTGACATTCTAGGTTCTACATTCTAAATGGGCCTTATTTTTCATTTTCACTTTCTGCAAGACCTTGAATTCGAGGATGGTGTAGCATTGTAACTGCCATGTAGATTTAGTGTAAATCCCGAGGGGATATTTTGTTCCCATTGGGTTTTCCCTCTTTCCTCTTTACTATCTCCTTAGTTAGATTTAAGGGGGGGTTTAGCATCGATTATTTTCTCTATAAATAATGGGTAGTGTAAATAGTGATTCAATTCCATAATTCGGTGTGAACAAATTACAATCAGTAACTTTCATTTACTTCCATAGATTGACCTTCACTTTATTTAGATATTTATTTTGCATACATATGCCTAATTAGGGACTAGTGTTAATTGCTCATGTATTTCATTGTAATTTTATTGAGCTAAGAGTGGTTAATCTTAAATAAAACAAGCAAGTTTTTTAATTAATTAATCAAATTTCATTCATTATTCAGTATCTTTTTTTTCCTCTTCTAAATTTTTCTACAAGTTTTGCTTGTTTCTTTTAGCTAGATCTAAATGTGTTGAAGCTCCAGCGACAATTCTTTTACAAAGTGCAACACCAATCGCTTAGCATGAAAATTTGAACATTTCTAGCCGACACCATCTAACCTACAATTTTGATGAAATGGTTTATGATGTTTTCCCACTAGTCATACTAGAAATTTTTGTTACATGCAATTGGACCATGTTAGATTAGATCCAATATTCCAGTGATGGCAAGGAAATAGCGTCAAGGTGCATGACACTTATAATTAAGGTTGCATCTTCAGAGAAGGTTGAATTCCAATCTGATTTAGGTGTAGAGTTTTGATCCAACATAACACTTAAAAACCTACTGTAAACCAATGCTATCAAGTTGCAGAAGGAAATGAGTGAGAAGAAATGCAATAAAAAAAAAGAGAATGATGCCAAAATATAAGAATATGTTTATTTCTTTTTCATAATTGCACAATACATTAATGGAAATGATATAAGAACTTACACATTTCTGTATTTTATTCATTCCTAGAAGCACACATGAAGGTTAGGATTTGATAAGATGGTGGGATGAAAAGTATTAAAAAATAGTAGCAAAAACTTGATTAATGCAAGAGACATGCATACAATAAAAACATACATTCAAACATAGAGGCCATATAGATTTGCGTATGATGTCAATGAGAGAAGAGATAAATGGGTAGTTTTTGTCAACGTGAATGCAAGGTGATTTTACACCTGTAGAAAATGGATATCTGCAAGCGAAAAGGAGGGAAGAACCCCTAGAAAAGACTACAAAATTTCCTTTGTAAATTAGAAAAAGTTGAGATATAATATTTTGAGTTTGAAACCTAGCTTTTCTAGGGTTAGTCATTTGGATGATCTATCAATAATAAGATCAAATATGTGATATTGGCATGCATGATCTTGTTCCTTTGAAAGGAATGATGAATTCAGAACTAATGCAAATTAGGCTAGACAATGAGAGATTGCACAATCTGGGCAACTGTAGGTCCTAATGATTTGTTCCTCTCATAAAGGGGATTCCTACAAGACATAATTAAAAATGTACAATCACAATTCTTACATTATACACCTTATATTATCCCTCTCTATTTACATTATGCATCTCCTTGTTTACTAGCTTTCAAAGTATTTAGAAAAACTAATAGTAAACTACTATCATCGTGCACTTGGGAGTTATACTCTATCCTCTCTAGTTTACTCAACTTTGAATCTACTTTAACATTTTTATTTGTGATTTCATCTTCTTCCCAACATCTTTGTCCATCCCATTTGATTTGTAGTGGTTTCAACATTTGCTTGTATTATCATGTATGCTTCACATGTTTATGATTTTATTACTATTGATTAGTTTATTATCTCATTTATTACCAACATGTTCATTTGTATTAAGTTTAGAAGCCCATATTAGGATTATCTTTGGTGGACTTCACCTTAACTGGTTGTTTTTATTTAGCTTGAACTTACTAAATCAATGTGAAGGCCAATTACAAAATATTTGATGAATACTTCTAGAATATATTGTATAAGGAATGTACACTTTAAAAATAATGGGAAAACTATGCTTATAGTGGCAAGTGAATATTTGACAATGTCAATGCAACTTGGCAGACTTTGATTTATTGATTTGAGGCTATAAATAGATAAATAAAAGGTCTTTCTATGATAATTTAACATTATTATCAAGGAATTAACTAAGAAAATAACAATCTTTTATCAAGTGAAAGATAAATTTTATTTTATTTTTACTTGGAGGTATCCCTGCGACCTAGGAAAGATAACTTTATTGCATTTTCCATCCTTTTCTAACTCAAGAGAATGATGTTTGTTATTTATGTTGCCACTTCGCTTATAAATCATAGATTTAAATACAGTGGCAAAGTTTTGCATGATATTATCTAGATTCCCTATCAATTATAGGAGCTAATCTAGTTAAAATCATCCCATTATTCTAGGTTGCACTATTTATTTCAGTTATATGTATCTAGATTTGTGATTTGTGCTTAATTACATATTCTCTACTCATTTTCAAGAACATTTATACAAAATTTTAGGTCTCTACCTACTTAATAGATATGGCTTCCACCACAGTAAATTTTTTCATAGTACTTGTTAGACTAGGTGAATATTATCCTACTAGTTATTAGGTCATCAATGGTCCTTAACCCTTCGTTCTTTTGGCTACCAGATTTTAAATTAGAATTAGAGATAAATTTAAGCATATTTAAGTCATTCAATAGTTTTAAATTTTGGGACCTCATCTATCATTTGAAGTCTTAAAATTCATTTTGAATATTTTTTCATAAAATTAAATCTTTAATAAATTCACATTTAGACTTTTCCTTAGCTTAGAACTCTTCCAAAATGTTCATTTATGAGTTTTTAGATTAAAATTTTAGGTCCATACATGCACAAATGTAAACATTCTAAAAACAAAAGACTTGTTATATTTCAGTCCTTTTGAAAATTTTAGATGTTATAAACCACTTAAAATTTTTCAAGAATATTTACAAAATAAAATCTAAAATAAAATAAATCTTTTTTTTATAATGTAATATTCTTCTCACGCCTCTAGATACTCCTATATCATAGATCATTTATATGGATCCTTTATATGCTCACTAAATCTTGATAAATCTTTAATAAGATAGGAAATCTTAATTTTGAATTGTGCATCTCAATATCATAGACTTTTCCTTAGCTTAGAACCCATCCAAAATATTCATTTAGTCATTTTGAGATTTTAGATTCACACATGCACAAATCTAAACTTTCTAAAAACAAAACAGTTGTTATTTTTTAGACCTTTTGAAAATTTCAGATGTTATAAACCACTTTATTTTTTTTTAAAGAAAATGAATTTCAAAATTATTTACAAAATAAAATCTAAATAAAATAATTTTTTTTTAATAATGTAATATTGTTCTTACTCCTATAGATACTCATATATCATTTATCTGGATCCTTTATAGGCTCACTAAATCTCTGATAAATCTCTAATAACATGAGAAATCTTAATTTTCAATTGTCTGTCTCAATATATTAACCAGTGTATCTGAATTTACGGAAATCTCAATCTTCTGTCAAGTATATTATTGTAAAGCGTATATATTATCCCTACCCTTATGTAAGTGCAATGCTATTTATGTAAGCCACAAAATACAATATAAATGACATGTTTTGTTCGTGTAATTGGTTATTCTTGGTCCTCTCCCTTTCATCTTAAACTTGTTTCATCTTACTTGTGCCTGACCCTCCTGCCAAGGTTTTCTTTCTCTGGCTTCTCTTAGTTAGAACCAGATGAGGAAAGATACAGTTTTGATTGGAACCTGTATTATTTATAGTCTACTAAATTCTATGTTCAAAAAGGTTAAGTTATTTTATTAAAGGTTAAGCTATTTTAGTGCCCAAAACATTATAGAAAAGTAATATATAAATAGGGGATATTACAATTAAAAGTTATTTTAATTTTTCATTGCTGTTAGAAATAATTCTGATGACCAGTCATAATGGACTGGTCAAAGAGGGTATGTCTTAAAGAGGTCGCTAACTGAGTAGAATACTTGAAAATAAATAGAATATTTCATCTATATGAATTGTTACTCAACATTTGATATCAGAACTAGACATGGAATCTCAAACACATATACTGTGCTTTAACAAGCAATGTTAGAAAAATGTCACTGTACAAAAGTAGAGCTTAATTAATAGAGCACTCCAATAGCAAATCTAGAATCTTAAGTGCGAGTCCTAACTGATCCGCATGACCTATAGCTTAACATTTCCACCCTATTTGGACGTTTCATAATAATTAAACATATATATATTTGGCCTATAAATACAACATTTTATTGGATTATTTTCTACTTTTAAGTTCGTTGAGAATAGTGTCAAACCATAAATTTCTTGTCTGTATCAGTTATAAGGTGCGTGGATGGTCAACATTAACCATGTTGTCCTGATTGCTTTAGGATAAGCGAAAATATTAGAAGAGAACTCAGAAGAACTAACCATGGCATATGCAGTGCTACAGGTTGAATGGAACTGTTATATTAGAGATTGTGAGCTATACTATACAGAAGATAGATTTTAGACATTTTGATTAAATTTGTATATATAGATTCTATAAATTCCATAGAAAAATGTTCTTATCATTGTAATCCAGGCACGTGTATAATTGGAGGTCAAAAGCACAAGAATGAAAAAGTGAAGACACAAAATTATGTGCTGAAGATGTAAGCATTTTTCTGATCTATTACTTAACAGTGTATATCTTTTATTGAGAAAAGAAATTGCGGTGTACCTGGTTAACACTGAGTAAACGGTGGACCTCCAATTGAAATCTTTGGCAATCACAGGTTTTGGGGAGTGCTAACCGTCCACCGCTCAACTTATCTCTACAATTTTCCTTCACCACTTGTAGCAAAAATGTGTGCTAAAACAAGCGAGCCATCAACTTGATTTCCAATACCTAATAAACCATAAATAAATAAAGGCTAACATTAATTTTTTATTATGCTTGTTGTTGAAAAATTGAACAACAATGTCCTGTTGAGAATCTTACCCACATGTGTTATTTTTGATGCTACTCCCACGAGTTTTTTTGTTGAAAGTAGAGGCACACAAAAGACAACAGAGATAAACAGCAAATACAGAAATATAAAAGAGAATAACTGTAGAGATTCTACAATTGAAATCTGGTTACATTAAGAGTTTGCTATTAGAGCTGCCAGTGCTCTGATTCATCCAAAAATAGAGTTCTTCTTTCTGCTCTTAACCTACACCCAAAAACAGAGTATTTCTTTTTTAAAACTTAACATTATTGCTCTGGAAAAGTTTCCAGAAATCACCAAGAAGGAACAGTCTAGATGCATCGACAGTGAGACTTGAAAAGATAGAAAAAGCAAAAGGAATAAATGTGGTGGTTGGAGTAGATAACAAATGGTAGGGGAGATTAAACAGAAAACAGCTGGAGGTCCACGTCACTCCACATATGCCAACACTCCCCCTTAATCTTCACTGCCATGTGTCTGCTATAGCAATACCTTCTCGGAGATGCTCAAAAACATTCTTTGCAAGCGGCTTTGTGAATATATCTGCGAGTTGTTCTTTGGACCTGCAAAACTCAAGATGAATGTCACCATTATTCACCAATTCTCGAATATAGTGATATCTTATATCTATATGTTTACTACGTTGATGAAAGACATGATTTTTTGATAAAGCAATTGCAGAATTATTATCACAATATATTTTTGTAGGTTCTTCTTGTGGATGCTTCAGGTCTGAAAGTACTTTTCTCATCCACATTGCTTGGCATGCTGCTGATGTTGCTGCAACATATTCCGCTTCAGCTGATGATAGTGTCACAATTGGTTGTTTCTTTGATGCCCAAGAGATAGCTCCAGATCCTAGGTGAAAGATATAGCCAGATGTACTTTTCTTATCATCCAAACTACCTGCCCAGTCACTATCCGTATAACCAATCAGCTTGTAATCATCTGAAGGTGCATAAAATATCCCAAAATCCTTTGTTCCATCTATATACCGCAAAATTCTCTTTCCAGCTTTCCAATGAGTTTCTTTTGGTTTGTCCATGATTCTAGAGATAAGGCTAACTCCATGCATTATGTCTGGTCTTGTAGCTGTCAAGTATAGAAGGCTGCCAACTAAGCTTTTGAATAAAGTTGCATCTGCATTAGGACTTCCATCATCTTTACTAATTTTCACACCCAATGCATCTGGTGTAGGGGCTGAATTCACATTTTTCATTTTAAATCTTTTTAGTAAATCAGTAGCATACTTACTTTGACAAATGAAAATACCTTGATCATTTTGATTTACTTCTATCCAAAGAAAATATCTCATGAGCCCCAAATCAGTCATATCAAATTCATTTTTCATGGCTGCCTTGAATTTGTTGATTGACATATTACCGATGAATATCAAATCATCTACATATAAGCAAACTATCAATATTTCTCCTTCATTGCTCGCTTTGACATACAAAGTTGGTTCATAGCCACACTTACTAAAACCATTATTCACAAAATAAGAAT
>MU224965.1:1359747-1376747 GCA_018584345.1 Thuja plicata
AGCCTATTACTTGGTTTTTTATCTAGAATCACACATTCACCATTTTCAAAATATATTCTATATCCCTTTTGTACTAGCTGCCCAATGCTTATGAGATTGTGTTGCAATCCAGGAACATAATATACATTAGGAATTTGCTTTTCTTCACCTTTCTTAGTTCTTATGCTAATTGACCCTTTTCCCATGACTGATATTTGATGATCATTTCCCAACTTAACCTCTGATTTTACAGAATCATCTATTGTTGAAAATATCTCCTTACTCCCACTCATATGGTTACTACAGCCACTGTCTAAGAACCAAACTTCTTTAGAACTCTCTTGTGCAACGTTACATGTTATCAAGATGGTGTTTTGTTCACTAGTGTTGGGCTGGTTTTCATTTGTAAAATGAGCATTTTGCCTATTCATGGCATATTGTTTTTTTCTACACTCGGATGCAAAATGCCCAAATTTATTACAATAATGACATTGGATGTTAGACTTATCATACCTTTCTCCTTGATGAAGGTTGTGAGGATGGCTGCTCCCCCTTCCTCTTGTTGATGTGAAATGGGTTTGTGAGCTTGATGTCGGTCTTCTACTCTCAAATTGTGAATTTCCTCTTCCTCCTCTAGGTGTAAAACGTCCTCTGCCTCTGGTGTAATCTGATCTTCCTCTTGTTCTTCCAAATGAAAGATGAGTCTTGAATGCATTCTCTAATGATGATGTTCCTGAACGATTCAACCTTTGTTCATGTGATAAGAGTGATCCCATTAACTCATCTATTGATAGCTGGGAGAGATCCTTGGATTCCTCAATGGATGCAACTCTTGAATCAAACTTATTTGGTAGACTTCAAAGTATTTTTTCTATAACTTGTTGATCTCCAAGGGTTTCTCCATAAGATCTAATCTGATTTACTATTCCCATAGCTTGAGTGAAAAATGAATCTATTGAATCTGAATCTTTCATTTGTAAGATTTCAAAATCTCTTCTAAGATTTTGTAACTTTGAAGTTTTTACCTTGCCTGTACCTTGATATGTTGATTGCAAATTGTCCCATGCCTGCTTTGATCTTGTGGCAGCAGCAACCTTTGGAAATATTGATTCTTCCACTGCCTCCTGAATAAAAAACAATGCCTTAGCATCTCTTTTCTTCTTTTCCTTCAACAAATCCTTATCATCTTGTGAAAGAGCTTCATATGCCTGCTGGTCTACTGGTTCAGAAAACCCACTTTCAACTAAATCCCAAACATCCTGAGAATGAAAAAGGGTCTTCATTTAGATGCTCCAATAATCATAATTTTTGCCATTAAAGGTTGGAATTTGAGGCTGATAAATACTTCCACTGATTCCTGCCATGATTTACCAGTAAAACTTTCTCTCTTGTAAAAAGTACAAACCCTTTTCTTCCTTTTCTCACATAACAACTATATCTCCTCCTTAGATCTTCAATTTTTCTCTGATTTGCCCTTCACCCACAATGAAATCTGTCCAAGAAACAATGCCCAGATTTTATTTTTTTTTGCTCTGATACCAGTTTGTTGAAAGCAAAGGCACACAAAAGACAACAGAGATAAACAACAAATACAGAAATATAAAAGAGCATAACTGTATAGATTCTACAATTGAAATCTGGTTACATTAAGAGTTTACTATTAGAGCTGCCAGTGCTCTGATTCATCCAAAAACAGAGTTCTTCTTTTTGCTCTTAACCTACACCCAAAAACAGAGTATTTCCTTTTTAAAACTTAACATTATTATTCTGGAGAAGTTTCCAGAAATCACCAAGAAGGAACAGTCTAGATGCATCGACAATGAGACTTGAAAAGATAGAAAAAGCAAAAGGAATAAATAAGGTGGTTAGAGTAGATAACAAACGGCAGGGGAGATTAAATAGAAAACAGCTGGAGGTCCACGTCACTCCACATACGCCAACATTTTGTATGTTTTACAATGAATCTACCAACACCAATTCAAAATATTTTAAACCGCTTATTTTGCACACAAGGAGCTCTACTAATGTGGTGGTATAAAGTGTAAATTTACTCCACCGAGCTTGGGGTGAATCTGCGCCCTCCCATAAGGTAGTTACTTGAGCCTCCGTATGATCGTTTACATTCGGTACACAATTTACAGAATCCTTTCATTTTAATGTTTGTTGGATGTCCATTCTTTCACTTACATGATGTAGCATTGCAATTATGATGATGTAACGTCCACCGTTCATCCATTAACCACTATACTGTTTAATTTTAGAGTTGGTACTCAATTTTATTACGATCACAATGAGTGATCCATCAGATTTGATAATGTGATGGTGTACGGTTGCATGAATGTGATTTACTGAGTGAACTGAAGTAACCAGACAGCGTAATATGTAGATTGATTCCAGAGAGCTTGTACTGCATGCGCATCATCCAGTAGAACAGTCATTTTAACTTGTTTAGGCAATTATTATATTTTATATTGACTAGCTAAAGCTGTATGTGTAGTTAATATGATTTACATAATATGTCCCTTTGAGTTTTTATTATTGTATTGTGAATAAGATTGGTCATGGAAGTTCATTTTATGATGTTATAATTTGCCACAACACATTTTGTTTTAGCCCAGTTACATGGATTTAAGATTATATATATATATATATATATATAAAATCAAATTAATCAAATATAATATCTAGAAGATCTTATATGCGTGAAAGTATATAGATAACTGCCGGAGAAAAACAAGGAATAATAGTTACAAATTGATTACATTAGTTGAATGGAAGCATAATTTATAAGAACGTTATGTTCATCTCGAGGTGGGGGCATTTAATTCTGAAGACAATCTTAAAGAACCACTCTCCCTTGCATCCTATTTTTACAGCATGAAAGGCCATCGATTAAAAGTTTCGGCGAGGGAGAAATGATCTCAGTGTCGAGACTTGGGGGCATTCCTACAGACATTACTTGGAGTCTTATTCATGGATTGGTTAGAGTCTTAACCTTGGGACATACTAGGAGCACAATACGTTCAACAAAAGATCAGTGTTTTTCCTTTCTCATATCGAACACATACACACAATTGGAATGGAAAGAGCCTCCACATCGACAGTGGAAATTAGGAACAAGGGCAGGGTACCCACCAAAAATCTGGAATCGACACCTTCACTACTTTGCAATGGAATCACAAGAGTTAGAAAAATGGTTGTAGGACGCTAACTCGAAAGTAATCTTTTTTAAATCTTGATGGTTACTGCGTTCCAAAGATGGCATATCCTTGAAGCATTCTGTCAAACAGTTCACAAATCTTGATTGTATTTTCTATTTTACACGCTGATGACGTCTAGCAGCTTTCTCGATAGCTTTTTTTGTATGCCAAGCTTCTTGAACTTATCGAATTGGAGTGGCCACAATGGGGATTCTGGGAAGGTTCAATTAAAGAGGTGCAAAATTTACAGGTAGGCATCTGCTCTTATATTTTCTTGAGAATAACCTTTTTCTTGTTTGCAAATTGCCATTGCAGTGACAAAGAATTTGGAATTTCTCCGGTAATATGCAATGTTGAATGCTTTCCTTTGTAAATCCTTAAGTTAGGGAAAGAATGAGAGTTTAATATGCGTATTCAATGCCATATCCTGTTTAGTATGGACATGTCTAGCGATTCACATAGTGGTATAGTTAGTAGAACACTTATTTTACCATATGCATTTACATGGAACTAATCGGAAATTTTTCTTATTCTATTCCTTTTTACGGTGTGAGGAATGTGGGCCTTATTTGCAAATATAAGAGAAAATCCTTCTGGCATCATGATTCATTATTGAAGTCTATCCATTTTGTTTTATTTGCATAGCCTAGATATGAAACTCACAATGTGCTTACATATATTTCCAATAGATCATCTCAAGGTTTTGTTTTGACTTTATCTTCTCTAGTGCATGCTCTCTAATAAAAAGAACTGAACTAATATGATTTTAGCTATGCCCACATCAGTTCCTAACTATGCATATTCAAACCATCGATTCTAGCCACATAGGGAAAACAAAAAACAAATATCTGAATAAGGAGACTGGTCTTCACTATGGAGGGATTTTATTATGCATTTTCCAAGGATCTCATTTTATCACAACATGGGGCATGCTGGAACACGGTTGTTGAATCTAGTCGTACGCCTGCTAGCGACACCTGCTTGATAGTTTCGAAACCCATTCATTTGATTCTGCATTTTTTATTTAACCTCCAACGTTTCACATTCTGCAAGCGCTTAGGCCATATCTCTTCTACTTCTCCTTAAGTTGACTATGAATGGATGATGGCTTTGTTTTTCATAATCGCATCATAGCCTCATAGATTTCTTCCTAGTCTCTAGTGAGACCATTCCATCTTCTGGTCCATTTTATAGTTAGGCTTGTTACTCTGGGCGTATAATATTGGGTATGAGTATGTTTTTTTCACAAGCTATGGTTTTGGGAGCTGCAATATGTTTAAAGTCACCTTGGAATCGTTCTTTCACTTTTCCCTTGTGGAGCACGAATGAAATCAAATCGGGGCATCAATTTGTAGCAGGAGAAAATAATGTTAAATTATGTGCTTTGTTCAGTGTTGTTGAAATGCGTATAGGTTGTGTCTACTGTGCAAAGTCTGCTATCTATAGATATTGTGAGTTGATGTTAATAAATATTTGTAAACCATTGTTTATATTTCTCCATTCTTGTGGCGATGTGGCTTATACTGGAGCCTTATTTATCTTTTCACTAGTCATTATAACTATTGCTTGATCATTTTGGTTCTCCTGATTTCTCTTCTATGATTAAAATAGATTGCAGTGACGGTTATTTAATAGCTTGGTTCTGCCGACTGTGTTTGTTCTGCTCTTTTTCAAAATATTAAAATTTACAGAATGTAAACAAAGGATTGCTACAAATCCAAGACATCTAACATCTTTATCATCAATTATTTGGAAATATGATCAAATGTTAGAATTCCCTTGAGCTATGTGGGGTACTCTGCCTTTTTTACCTAGGTTTTTGAGAGCCAAGTAATAGTACAATCAAAACTATATTAGCTTGTTTATATATAGAAGATGGTGAATCCTTCTAGACTAGTGAGAACATTTGACTTCTTGAGGGATTGTATTAGAGTATTGTGGTGTCCTTATTTAGCTATTATTATCACGTTTTTCATATGTTGATAATGGAATCAGTTTTAATGAAGTATGTCGTTGGAAAGGCTATGATAATATTAGATTGAAGATTAAATGTGTGTACCTGTGTGCTTGCATTGAGTATATGCATGTATCACATGAGGACAGGGTATAAATGATTATAATTTTGTATGTTTATTGTAAAATTTGGGCTAACTTGCAGACTAGATTTATATGTCGTATATTATATGAGTTTGATTGATGTTTTCCATACATTTCATAAGGATGCAAAAATTTGGAATTAAACACATGAATGATGATATTTATGATGAGTTATGCATGTATTGAGAACTAATGATTACATTAAGAAAACATATGAATGCATTGTGGTGACCTCTTAAGCAATTCTTACCAATATGTTTTTCCATATATGAGATGGATTTACAACTCCTTGAAATGATATATTAAGTAAAAGTTGTTGCTTCTTTGGCATGATCATGTCTTGAACTTCTGTGTGACCATGTTTTTGTTGTATTGGTTTATGGACTTTTGACTCCTAGCAGTTTTACTTGATTAGCCTTCCTCTAGTTGGGCAAGGTATCTTTCATATTAAGAAAGGTTCTGGGGAAGTTTAATTGCTCCGTGGTAGGGTGTAAATGCACTCTTACAATATTCTCGCCCTAATGTTTTGCAAACAGGTGTCGGAAGTTCCGATCAGGAAAGTCTTCAAGATTGAAAATTTATGATTTCCTTGTAATCTACCCAGTGGTCTATTGTTTTGTACAAACATTAATCTCTTGTTTTGTCTATTCTTGTAGTCATACATTGATGGTTTTGATAAAATGGTCGATGTATCCTTTGTTCTTGTTATTGATGTATTTTGACAACTTGGTCAAATCTTGAACATTCTTTTCATGGAATATAAATGGATACTATATTTATTTTACAAATATGTGGGTTCAACCTTTGATAGTGTTGACCAAATCCTTTGTCTTTTGTATATTGCTTATGTGGCACTTGTTGTCGAGATTTGAGAACTTACATAATTTCCACCTTCTGTCAATAAAGATTGACAACTACACTATTGTTTGAAACCAATGGAACCAGATAATTTTTATTAAGCTTAATTATGAGCCGCTTAAGTTTACTTACTCGAGCATGGATAGGGTCCAAGTCATAGAGCCATAAGAAAGTTTACTTTTTTAAGTTTACAATAACTCATCCAGTAAATTTAGAGTAAAATAAACCTTACAAACCCACAGCTTCGTGTATTATGCAGAAGTGTATAAGCGAGGGTTACGCTTGCATACAATAAAGTAAATCTACTTGCCATAAGTTTTAACACAAGATTGCGTGATTCTACGTCCTTCATAGCTCTTTAAATCAGTGATGTAGATAATTTGATTGACATACCCAATCCATCCTACTCTATTTTTTGTGTATTTAAATTCACTAAATAAATAATACCGCTTAACTTAATTTTAATTTATGAAGCTAGGTTCAAAATTGTACTGTTGCATTACCACACTATAAAACCCCCGGTAAAGGGGCAACTATGCATCCATGTATAGTGTTTTTTCTTTATATTATTATATTTTATATAATAAAAGTTGTGTATTTTGGGTGCACCATAGACGGTGCTCACTATAACTAGCAATTGTGTTAGTAATAACTGAGAGGGGGGGGGGGAGGGNGGGTGAATCAGTGGCCTAAAAAATATTCCAATAATCAACCCTTTAAAATTAGTACCACAATATTACACATCTATTTATCTTCAGTCCTATAAGATGAATGCCTCAAAATACTTTTTATCAAATTACTACTGCTCGGGATGTTTTGTAAAACCTTCTACTGTATGTTTACCGAAAAGCAGTCTGTTAATTTACCGAAAGATAGTAAATTATCTAGAGTATACCAATCAATCCAATTAAGTTATGTGTAATGACAAATACTAAAGTAATGACTCATAATCACATTGACACATGGATTTTTAATGTGGAAACCCTGTTAAGGAAAAAACCACTTGGAATCGGTAACCCAAAATTTTCACTCTTCTGAAGTGAGCTTGGTGAAGAGCCAACCCTGTTAAAGGTTACAAACACACTGTTAGGTGTGACCTTGTTAGAGGATTTAAAAGTTTAGTTTGTCACTTCGGGAATCTCTATGCTACCTTTCTTTGATCAAACACTTACTTGGCCTGTCAATAGGTATCTAGCATCTCATGCTATCTTCATGATCAAACTTTTTGATACTCCATTAGATGTATCTAAATATAGAAAGGATCTTTGAATCTCACTCAGTTAAGAGACTTTCTGAATCAATGGTTAAAATGAAACAGTAAGATCTGTACACATATACAACTTATATTTGTAGATTTTCAGTTCTATTTTAATCTCATGAAACTATTCTAAACAATATATCTCAGGTTATACCTTTGCTCCACTTTGATTCTTCTCGGTGATGCTGTGCTTTGTTGCTCGGTGTCCACATAAAACTTTATCTCTTTCCTTAGCTTGATTGATCAGGACTGTAGGAATTTTCTCTTCTTTAGATTGTCTTTAGCATCCTATTTTTCATGCACTCCCCTTGATCCGTAATGAATCAATTTTGTCTCTTAAATAGACATGATATCACAGTCATTAGGTTCTTGATTTTCTTGAACTTGCTATCATCCACAATCTTAGCCAATTAGATTTAAAGAAATACTCATGTTTTATCTCACTGAGATCTTCTTGCCAACTGTGTTAGCTCTTTTTCTTCCAGCACAACCTTAAAATGATAGTATACTCCTTTTTATGCAAGAGAAAGGCTAATTGATTAAGTATTTGATAACACTGGGGACACCTATTATCACCTCCTTCTTTTTTGAGCTCCACAGACTCAGGAAGGTTTTACCTATAGTAGATTAGTGATTCTTCAGTCAATATATTTAGTGGACTAGTTCATTCACTTGTATGTTACTTCTGACCTCATTGTAACAACTTGTAAAATATCTTGGAAATTGCAATGATTAATTTAAAACAAAGTACTATAAGCTAGGATATGGTCTTGATAACATAAACCAATGAGATAAGGATTTTCATCCTTCTTCCTTTCAATTTTAGGAGGGGAAACCTAATGATTCTCTCTTCAAGGAATCCGCAAACTAAACTCTACCCTAAGAATCCAATCACTTGAATGGAATTATTTGTTTTGAAGTGTATATGATTAAGTAATTTGAAAGTATTGGTTTGTAATCAATTACCTAGCAAACATAAAACCAGCGCCTAATCCCTGGGCTATGAGTCAATATCTTGTATAAATCCACAATAAGGTGATCAATAAAATACTTGTAACAAAGATAGAATACTTTATATACTATCCTCTTTCTACAACTATATCATCCAATCCTCAAATTAATGGTATGTTACCTGGGGTTACTTGAAACAATTTAATCCTTCCTTGAAAGAACTTACAAGTAACTGCACAATCACCTTATGATCAGTGTGCTTGAATGCCTTACAAATAAACACACAAGAACTATAACTGAAATGTAAAGAGACAATTTAGATGCATAAAAGAGATTGCAAAATATTTTATTGATGTCTTAAAGCTTCAAATACATTTAGATAGACAAATAGTACAAAGGTTCAGCCATAATTTTTAGTCTACCTTGTAATTCTATTAAAACTTTTCAACTCTCTCCTCTTTCTCAAAAATGGTTACAATTACATATATAGTCTCAAATCACCTTGGAATCCTTAAGAAAAGGATGCAATAATTTTTGGATGATTTGGATACCTAACCCTAAAAACATAGAAAGAGACAAAAGACAAGAAAACACCAAGTGGTGGGAGGACAAAAATGGAGAATAAAATCTGATATTTCTTTGTCTTCTTGTGGATGTCGGCACCTTTGTCTACATATATTCATGATAGTTTATGATAGTTGTAATAAGATTTTAGTGACCACCAATACAGGCTAACCTATGCTAATCTCTTCAAGATTACTAACCTTCCTATGCTCATAGATCATGTGTCAAGTGTCCATCATTCTTAATCCATGACATTTGAGTCAACTGTGACAGGCTTCTTTTTCCTGGGATTTGTCATGATATCCCATGCAGTCACATCTTCCTCCTTAGGCCACTCAAAATTTTGAGTAATTTCCAGTTGAGCCTTTTTCCTTTCCCACCTAGCATCTGTTATGCTTTTAACATCTCTGAAGAACTTATTGCAATCTGTTTATGCCTTTATTGCCTCATTCAGAAGTTTCTTGTACCTCTCCATATCTAATTCTCCCTGATCAGATACATAAATGTCTATATTGGGAAGCACACTATCAAATTCTGATCCCCGTAGCCCTAATGTCTTAATCTGATCATCCTAAACTTTGATAGGAGGTATAAACCTTTTATAACCTACTCTGAACATCCTCAACTTTGCATCTATTTGATTAGATTTCCCTTTGAAGAAATATAAGGTAACCCCAATCTACTCTATCTCTATGCCAACCAAAGTTACTACTTTTGGCAAATCTAATCTTAGAGGTTGCACTGATGCCAATCTCTCAAAAAGTGATGTCCTTCTAGACCAAGATGAGTAATAAGGAGTCAAAATTGTCAAAAAATTAGCCACCTCTGCTTGTAGGCTTGGCAACCTGCCATAGGCCCCATACACCACATCAATCTTATCTTTGATGGTGTCAATTCTATGCTACAAAATTGAAGTCAAAGCCTTCAAAACAACATTGTTATGCTCTGTAACTCCTAGCTCTATTTTAGCAAGTATCTCCCCTATATCTTGTATTTGGATTTCAACATCCATTACTTCTTTTGGCTCTACAGGGGCATGTTCTATTATTTCTAGTAATTTTTTGGTTAACTCATTTATGAGTTTCTCATGTTCTTTGACTTTTACCAATGCTAGCTCCCTATCTTTAACAATATCACTAGTATCACTAGTGAGTTTCTACAATTTTTTTGATAGTTGGGTTGTCTTTGCCTCATTGAGGTGAGCAAAGTGAGTTAATACTTAGGATATCACCAAATCCCTTGTATTTAGGAGTGTCCATATGATCTTATTACCCTCCATTTTTTATTGAATATTTGGAAGGGCCGACTTTTGATCTTTAGGAGCTAAGCTCCACATTGCAAGTGCCTGAGATTTAGGGTTATATCCAAACCCTCTGATCATATCCCCAACTTGAGTTTCTAATGATAATTTAACATCAAGTTGTCTTCTTATTTGATCTATTATCAATGCTGACTCAGACGAATCCCATCCTTCCACTAATAATATCCCACTGGCCTTGACCAAATGTCTTGCTTGTTCTGGTGCAATTTCCTCAAATTCAAGATCATAATCCTTCAATTTTTGTAAGGCTTCCTAAGTGACCGGATCACCACCTTCCAATTGCAACTATTTTCCTATTTTTTGTTTCTTATTCCAGATGAGGAAATCCTTGAATTTTCTTGTTTGAATGAAGTTGTCATCCTTGAGGAACTCCTCTTGATGCATCAACCTATCATCTATACATGACCTAAGAGGTAATTCTTCCTCTTCTTTTGTATTGTTTTATAGTTTTTTCCCTACCCTGATCTTTTTTCTATAAAAAGGATCATAGGGCCTATCTCCAGTTATCAAAGCTCCAATTCTATCTATCTTTCTTTCCCTAGAAGGCTCCCCTATTTCTATTTTTTGTCTCTTGGGTGGGGGCTCATTTGGCACTTCCTTCTTTGGGACCTCTGTTAGGTCAATGATATTTTCCCCTTCAACTGCTTGCCTTGTTACAGCTGCTTGGTAATTTGGATAGGCAGTAGGTGAAGGACAACCCTAATCACTATCATCATCATATTCAGACTCTGAATGCTCTCTGTGGCCTTTCTCAAGAACCACTAATGCATCCTCTAATTGGTTGCATAGGAGAGTATGAGACTCAATTATAGCATCTAGCCTTTTCAAATAAGGCACATCAGGGTATAAACCTCCAAACTTCATTCCTTTTCTTTTCACCTAGCTCTCCAGGTCCATAAGTTCATTGAACTTAATTTCTCTTTTGTCCACCTCCTCATCTTCTAAGATGTTTCTTATTAAATCTTCCTCCATACACTCTTCATGTACTTTTGTGTAGGGGAGAGTCGGTGTCAACAACTTCTTAGCATTTAGGATGAAACCCTCTGCAGCAACATATCTGTGCAAGGAAACATTCATCCTGTAATGATTCATCCAGGCATTTACTAGGTCCAAGGCTCCGTTTCCAATAGTGAAATTGTAAATCTTGAATTGCCTAGGGGTAAATGTACCCTTCCTTTGTGATGCTAGGTTCTCCTTGTCTGTCAAAATGAGTTTCCTGATGAACTCCATTGCAGCTATCCTTGGTGGTAGATGGTATGGAAATATGTGTGGAGAGTGGGAGAAACCATAGACCCTCATTATTGTGAATTTATTCTCATAATAGAAATCCCTCGAGTTATGGTCTCCTGGCCATTTATCAAGATATTGGCAAGGCCTAAATAATTGAATTAACTTAATAGGATATATATGTTTATCAACACCTAGGCACTTAAGAAGTGGATAGATTATCCAATTTTCAAAAGCACAAAACTCTTTCTCTCTAGATGTATAATTCCATACTCTAAGCCAAAACTGAACAGGGTTAGGCTGGTTATGGTGAAACCTTTGTGGCTGTAGAAACTGACAATTAATAACTGGGAAATTATAATACATGATCAAATGCACGAGGATTGAACAATGCATAAATCTTGGATGATCCTTCTTGATTTGTATGTCAAAAAATCCTTGATGCATCTGGTCTATGATATACTAGATGTAATCATAATTTGAAGTGGTATGGAGACTCTGCATATCCAATATCATCATCAAACTATCTGAGGTGATCCTCTCTGCTCTGGCATCCTTTCCAAGCACTCTGTATAGTGCATATGCTATATATTTGATGTAGAAATTAAGATCTTTGTAGAAATATGGGGTTTATCCTGGCATGGGGGCTATATAGGTTTTCATTTTCTTAGGGACATGATGATCCTTGATCAACTTAATAGCAATGCTAGATTCTCTACTGTATTATTTCTCTAGGCTCTTCAGATTTATTTTAGTAGCCATGGGGTAGTATACATTAAAGGCCTTAATGAAAGTATTTCGGTGCAAGGTGAGTAGGGGCTTTCCATCATCCCTCTTAATGGTTTTGGTCAGGGTATCATACCTACTGGCCAATTCTAAAATGATATTGACATCAAAAAATATGTCAAGAACAATCAACGTAGCTAATCCATAGGTCCAAGGGTTTGAGATAGGCATGGGTTCATCACTATTATTAAAGAAATAATTAAACAGTGAACACCCTCATGAACCTGGTGTTTTTCCATCTCTAATGTAAGACATATCATCAATTAAGACCTCAGCGCTAACCTTTCTATTCTAGCTCGAGCCTGGAAGCAAAGTGAGAAATTAATTTGAATAGTTCCTCTTTCCCTTTGACTCATCATCGATGTCTTCACTTCTCCCACAAGTGGATGCCATACTTTGTGCTTGAATCATCTTCCCTTTCTTCTCTATTCTCAACCCTTATCACCGATATTGAAGCAAAACTATTAAAAACCCTTACTACCAACTGTGAATTCCTCTGGAATCCACAATTTTAAACTCTAAGAACACTGTCAACCATAATCTTTACTAAATTCTAAATCAAGAAATCACTTATCTAAATCTCTTACTACTAGAAATTTCAACCCTTTTCAGAAAACACTAAGAACTCTATGAACTCTTTGCTTTGAGAAATCATAAGCTGGTAAAAATGAAATAACAATGGAAAAAAATACTTATAATTGAGAATTCAATGCAGATGTCTCTTCGAACTAGTAATTCAATCACTTAACCACTAGTTCCATGCACTGTAACATCAATTTTTTGTTCTAGCAGTGGCATTCAAATTGTCAGGTAATCAATTTCTGATGAGTGCTTTTGCATATTAAACCTTATAAAATTGGAAAATAAATCAAAATCAAATCCGATTGGCTACATTAACCCTAATTACGACTACTTTTTCCATCTTTCAAAATCTCTACAATCTGATTGGTCAGCAACAATCCATAATGGCACTGTAGAAAAGTCTTTATTAAACTCTGGTTAACTTCTAGCGACTCAGTGACTGAGTGGTCTCCTTGTCGCTTGATCTTTTAACTTAACCCTTTATCTTATGGAGATACTGCGACAAAGCATTTTTTAATTGTTCTTCACCTTAGGTCACATTTGGAGACTCAGCGACTGTGGAATCTCTGTCACTAGATCATTTCCTTAACTCATGTTTCATCCGGAGACCTCGCAACTAAAGACTTTAGTCTCTTAATCGCGTGATTATTTTTTCTTTATAATTTGCATCTAGAGACAACATGACCACCGTTGATCTCACTTTTTGCAACATCTAACGGTTGTCGCTAAGTCTCGTAATCCTTATTAAAAACCCTAATCTTTCATAAGACTTACCAACAAATGGACACATGTCCTTCCTTTTCCTCTTGTCTCTTAATCGCTGGATACCTTTTGAATTTTCAATTTTATCAAGCCATCATGCGACTACCGTTAGATTAAATTTGAAATCAACGGTTATCGTTGAATCTCTTAATCTTTAACTTAACTCATCTTTCATCCTAAGACTTTGCGACAACACTATTTTTAATATGACATCTAACCCTTGGTTTATCTAGAGACTTACCGACCATTGAATCTCCATGTCGCATGATAATCTCTCAACCACAGTTACAATTAGGAGACTTCCTGACTGCTGCTAGATTAAAGATCTAATCAATGGTTGTCATGTAATCTCCAGTTCTTTTATTTAACTCACATTTGATCACAAGAACTTGTGACATTATTGAAATTCTAACTCATGAACTTAACTCTTAACCATGAGTTTCATCAGGAGATAACACGACTAAGTAATATCGAAGTCGCCATATGAAAAATCTAACTACGCTTTCATCAGGAGACAATGCGACTACCATCAGATATAATCTGAGATCAATGGTTCACACTAGGTCTAATAACCATTTTAGTATATTATGTTTCATTAGGAGACTACGCGACCAAAGATTTTTTCCAACTCTCTAGATCATAAGGAATATTCATTTTTTCTTATGAGGCTTGGCAACTAAGAAATAAGAACATGCACATAAATTCAGACTTAAGTCATGAAAAAGGTAACGTTGAAATAGAACATACTTCAGAATTTTTAGGGCTTTTACGCAATCTCTAACAAAAATTACTCAAGGGCTTAGGGTTTTGACACTTTCAAATAGGTTTTGATAATTTGAAACACTTTCAGAGGCAAACAGGTAATTTTGTACATGAATTCTTTGACCCTCTGAGCATAGGAATGATGTGCATCTTCAAAATTTTACAAGGCAAACTCCAAAACAAGAAATAAAATGAATAGTGGCTTTATCTGAGGATGGATAAATGCAAGTTTATGGCAAATAATCTCTGGTTGCAGACCTTTTATTTGACGTAGACTGAACTACTGCTAAAGGGAAACACACAACTCAAAGAAACTATATACAATATAATACATACTTACTTGTGCAGAAAAATTTGTTTTTCAATTGAAGAATGGTTTCAAAAATTGCCCATGAACTAGAAATTCAAAATCTTCTCCATCCATGTTCTTCAGTAAATAGGAATCTTTTCCAAAGCTTTGTGAAATAATAAATGGCCCAATCCATAAAGACTCAATTTTTTTATGCTTTCCTTTATCTTCTGCTCTCACATTCCACTGAAGAACTAGGTCATCTGGTTGGAATTTTATGTCAGTAGCCCTTCTGTCAAACAGATATTTCATCTTCTATTGTAATTTAATGTTTTCCTTCTATCTATCTCTTCTTGTTTCATCCAACACTGCCAATTGAATCATTCTATTCTGCATGCCGTCATAAACATCTAACTGCTCTTCTTGCATGAACTGATATATAGGTAACATATTGTTTAGAGGAATTTTTGACTATAAACCATATACCAATTCAAATGGTGACATACCAGTGGCTCTTTTAATTTTTATTCTATCAGCCCAGAGTGCTAACCTTAGTTTGGTATGCCATGTTCTCTTGTTCTTCTCAAGAGTTTTTTTCAATATTTTTAGTATAGTTTTGTTACTAGATTCAGCTTGTCAATTTGCACGTGGGTGGTATGGGGATAAATATGACATTATGATCCCATACTTTTCACAGAAATCTATTATCTCATCTGATCTAAAGCACATGGCATTATCCATTATTAAGTTTGAAGGTACACCAAATCTAGTCAGAATATTCTCCATTAAAAATTCAATGACTACCTTACTTGTTGCATTTTTTTTAGGAATGTCTTCAATCCACTTTGTAAAATAATCAGTGGCTACAAGTATCTAACTATATCCTCCACTAGATTTTTCTACAAATTCACCAATAAAATCAATTCCCCACCTAGAAAAAGGGGCTTCAGCACTTACCGGTTTTAACAATAAAGCTTCTGAAAATTTGAGCTTATTTGAGAACCTTTGACAATGTTCACACTTTCTAACATATGCATATGTATCTTTAAATAAATAATGCCAATAGTATACAGCCCTTAAAATCTTGTGGGCAGTGGTCTTGGCAAAAAAGTGACCTCCACACTCCCCTGCATGCATTTCATTTAAAACTTTCTTAGATTGGCTCTGATCCAAACATAGTAATAATACACCATTTATGTCTCTCCAGTACAAATACCCTTTGATTAAGATGTATTTTTGAGCCTACAATTTGAGACTTCTCTTTTGATTGTCAGTCATACCATCAGAACACTTGGCATTCTTTAAAAAGTACACAATATCAGCATAAAATTGTTGTCTTTCTATACTTGTAATTGTCTAATCATGTGTCTCTATATCATTCACTTGTACTAAATCCAAGTTATCCTCTATCATGAGTTTGGCCAAACCCTGACCTCTTATCAACTTTGTAATGTGGATTTCAAGATTAAATTCCTGAATTCTATTGATCCAATAACACCTCTTACCAATCACTTCTGATTGCGTAAGAATATCTTTTACTGCTGAGTGAGGGGCATATGCTTGCACCTTAGCACAGACCAAATATGATCTAAAATATTTTACTGCTTTTACTAAAGCATATGCCTACTTCTCCATCATCTCATAATTTATCTTTGTAGCCTGGAGAGATTTACTATAAAAGGCTATTAGATGCTCAAATCCTTCATCTTTTTGCAATAAAACAACAACAATTGTATGATAAGATGCAAATGAAAATAAAGAAAGGGGCTTACTATAATCAGGTGATTTTAGAACAGGAGCCTCTTGCACTACCTTCTTTATTCTCTCAAATGCTATTTGAGCTTCTTCATTCCAACTAAATTTTGCATCTTTTTTTAGCAACTTTATGATAGGTTTGACAATTTTTGCAAAGTTTTCTATAAATCTTCTAACAAAATTAATCTTTCCTAAGAAATATTGAACTCCTTTCGAGTTTTTTGGAGCAATGACCTTCTGGATTGCTTCTATTCTTCCAAGGTCTATTCTTATTCCATCTTTAGACACTATGTATGCCAACAACTTTCCCTCATGTACTGCAAAGTGATATTTCTTAGGATTTAATGAAACACCATATTCTAAATCTTTATTGAAAATTTTACTTAGGTGTTCACAATGATCCTTGACTTTCTTAGAGTATGCAGTTAGATCATATTGATAAATGACCATGAACAAGTCAATAAATTCCTTAAAAGTAACATCCATGGCCCTCTGAAAAATTGCTCCCGCATTTATCAATCCAAATGGAATTATGATATAAACATAAGTTCCCCAAGGAGTGGTAAATGCAGTCTTATATTGCTTTGATTCCTTCACTAAAACTTGGTT
>MU224965.1:1386140-1398989 GCA_018584345.1 Thuja plicata
CATACCCCCATCTCCCAAACCAAGGTATGCATATGCAGATTCACTAAAGTACTTATCTAGGTAGGTGGACAACCATTCCAAAGTTGACATGTCATGGCCTTAAGTACAAAACACAAGTTTCAAATGACACACACACATTCACACATCACTAGGCCATGTCATATGGCAAAACTCATAAAGAAATAAGAAATAAATTTAAGGACTACATTCCCAAAATCAACCATATACATTTACGAATTAAATAATGATACAACGAGGTCTTGTCTCTCATTAGATGCAACCTTTTCTCAAACTGAGTTCACATATTCCTTTGTTTGGTTTCCTGGATAAAATACCAGGGTCTCATACCTGTACACTCAATTAAAATATCAATAGTCCGAGGAGATAATTATACATCACAAGGAAATAAGCAATATTCGAAACTTAAGGAAAACATCAACATACTAAGTTTATTACTTAAGATCTCAAGAATATAATAATTTCATTTTAAGCATTCAACATAAGATAAGATTCACATTGCACGAAATCAAAATTTAATATCCATTTCTAATAATTTCCCAATTCATTAATAACCCATAACATAATCATAATATATTTCCAAATTAATTGTCTCAGAAGTAAATGTCCATAATAGAAAACATAATATAGTCCATAAGGTGTATCATAAAGTGTCATGTGTCCAAACATCCAAAATGATCAATCCATGACATAAAGCATAAAATTCATAAGGTCCATAGTACATCAAAATGTAAAGTATCATATGCTAAATCTATCATAAGAAAAAAAACTAGAAAACTACGATGGGGTTCGGGGTGAGGCCTCACACAGATATTACACATGCAATGGGGATAGTTACAAGATTCTATGCTAATCCCAAAGAATCACATATGACTATTGTCAAAAGGATTCTGAGATATCTGAAAACACTGAGGACTATGGATTATTGTACAAAAGAGAAGGAAAAGTTGAGCTACAAGGCTATACAGATGCTGATGGGGCTGGGAACATTAATGACCAAAAGAGCACAACTGGAGAAGCATTCTTCATGGGTGATAGACTTGTCACATGCATAAGCAAGAAGAAAGGATGTATCTCTCAGTCTACTGCAGAAGAAGAGTATGTGGCTGCTACTGCAAATTTCTCAAATATTGCATGGATCAAACAATTGCTGGAATGTATGAATATGAAGATTCTTAAACTAGTAATTATCTACTGTGATAACACTAGTGCAATAAAAATTTCTAAAAATCGAGTCAAGCATGCTAAGACTAAGCATGTTTCTATCAAGTATCATTATCTGAGAGAACAAGTACAAGCAAAAGAAGTGACACTGGACTATATTAAATCAAAGGAAGAGTTAGCTGATATATTCACCAAGCCATTACCGAAGGATAATTTTGAGTATATGAGACAGAGACTAGGGGTCCAACCCTTGCCTATCGGTTAGTAAGCTGACTAGGAGGTTGCATCAACCTATAAAAAATTTGAAGATCAGTCATGTTGATACAAACACTAAGATGGAAAACAACATATACATATATACACAGCAAGGTACAATTCCACACTGAACACCAGAGACATTATAATGCTGATGGATAAGGAAATTCAATGAATATATTATGTAAAGGATAGAAATGATAAAAACAAGGAGAAGTGTTTTTTTTGGCATTATTGTCAAAGGGAGAGATGATCTTCTAATTATCATATAGGGTCTTTATCATATAAAAGGAAAGATGATATAAAAGGAGAGATGATCTCATTGTCATAAAAGGAGAAGCTATCTCATTGATCAGAAAATATTATATCATTATTCATAAAGTGAAGTTCTTGAGAATCAAAAGGAAGAGTTAATCAATATTTTAAGGGAGAGAAATTGATTACATATAAAATATCCATCTAAGGGAGAGAAGTAACAAAGGGAGATAGTTTAGACAAAGAGAAAGAATGTTCTCAAAGGAAAAAGAGATTATCAAGAAGAGGTATAGTCAAGGCAGAGCACATATCAGAACAAAGACATCAGATAAAACATCTATCCAGTGAAGGGATTGAAGAATGAATACAACCACTCTACACGAAATAAATCTAAGCTATTTGAGCTTAGCGAGAGCTAGACATTTGTAATAGTTACATTAGGAAAGCTTGATGAAACTGTATATTTCATATTGTATTAGTGATAGTATAGTATGATAATGTAGTATGTTACCATTAATACCAAAGGGAGAGATTGATGACATGTAATTGCTTGAATGTTTGAAGATGTTAATTTGATCACCAAAATGCAAAAAGATAATGAAAGACATTACATCAGTTAAAGGATTGTATTTTCATTGATGTCAACTTGATATAATCTAATTGGTTATAATCAAAGTGTCAAAGACTTCAGAGAATCAAAGAGATAAAGATTATGCTTTCAATAATGCATAAAAGACAAGTATTCACAAAGTGACTACAAACACTGATGGTAAGTGAAACTGAACGGATAGAGATCTCTGATAGTCAAGTCACAGTGATGCCTAAGAAAGAACACTGATGAGAATTACCGATGAGCAGAATCAAAAGCAGACCCGATGGCTAGAAAAATAGTGTAAACCAATTGAGAAGCCCAAAGGGAACTGGAGTATTGATCGATGGTATTAAAGAGTTAAACACCAAAATTAAATTGAGCTCAGAAATGACAAAATATCTAGCTGGCAGAGCTAAATATATAGCTAACGGGTAGTTATCATTGTTTTCATAGACAATAAAAGCTAGAGATAAGTAAATGATTTAAAGTTTTTTTGTCCATTTTGTTGGCTGTATTTCCTATTTTGGAGTTTTCCCTATAAAATTTTGAGGATGCCTATCATTCCTATGCTTAGAGGGTCAAAAAAATCATGTGCAAAATTACTTGTTTACCTCTAAAAGTGTTACAAATGCTCAGAACCTAGTTGAAAGTGTCAAAACCCTAAGCCCTTGAGTAATTTTTGTTTGAAATTATAGAAAAGAACTAAAAATCCCAAAGAATGTTCTATTTCCACATTATCTTTTTCATGAATTAAGTCTGAGTTTATGTGCATGTTCTTGTTTCTTAGTCACCAAGTCTCATACAAAAAAATAAATATTCCTTATGATCTACAGACTTGGCAAAAAGCTTTGGTCACGTAGTCTCCTAATGAAAAAGAATATACTGAAATGGTTATGAGACCTAGCACAAACCATTGATCTCAGATTAGATCTGACGGTAGTCACATTGTCTCCTGATGAAAGTAGAGTTAGATTTTTCATATGGTGACTTCGAGATTGCTCAGTCACATTATCTCCTAATGAAACCCATGGTTAAGAGTTATGTTTATGAGTTAGACTTTTAGTGTTGTCGTCAGGTCTCGTGATCAAAGGTGGGTTAAATAAAAGAACTGGAGATTACACGACAACTGTTGATCAGATTTTTAATCTAACGGGAGTTGGGAAGTTTCCTGATTGTAACTGTGGTTTATAGATTATCATGCGACATGGAGATTCAATAGTCACTAAGTCTCTGGATAAACCAAGGGTTAGATGTCAGATTAAAAATAGTGTTGTTGCCAAGTCACAGGATGAAAGATGAGTTAAGTTAAAGATTAAGAGATTCAACGATAACTGTTGATTTTAGATTTAATCTAATGGTAGTTGTGTGATGGCTTGATAAAATTGAAAAGTCAAAAGGTATCCAGCGATTAAGAGACAAGAGGAAAAGGAAGGACATGTGTCCATTTGTTTCTAAGTCTCATGAAATATTAGGGTTTGTAATAAGGATTACAAGAATTAGTGACAACCATCAGATGTTGAGGAAAGTGAGATCAATAGTGGTCACATTGTCCCTAGATGAAAATTATAAAGATAAAATAATCATGTGATTAAGAGATGAAAGTCTTTAGCCACGAGTTCTCCGGATGAAACATGAGTTAAGGAAATGATCCAGTGACATAGAGATTCCATAGTCACTGAGTTTCCAAATGTGACCTAAGGTGAAGAACAAGTAAAAAATGCTTTTTCATGGTGTCTCCATAAGATGAAGGGTTAAGTTAAAAGATCAAGCGACAAGGAGACCACTTAGTCGCTGAGTTGCTAGGAGTTAACTAGAGTTTAATAACTACTTTTCTACGATGCCATTATGCACAGTTTCTAACCAATCAGATTGTAGAGATTTTGACAGATGGAAAAAGTAGTTGTAATAAGGGTTAATGCAGCCAATCAAATTTGATTTTGATTTATTTTCAAATTTTATAAGGTTTTATATGTAAAAGCACTCATCAGAATTTGATTACCTAAAAATTTGAATGCCATGGCTAGAACCAAAAATTGATGTTACAGTGCGTGGAACTAATGGTGAAGTGATTGAATTACCAGTTCAAAGAGACATCTTCATTGAATTCTCAATTATAAGTAGGCTTGTCCATTGTTATTTCATTTTTACCAGCTTCTGATTTCTCAGAGCAAGGAGTTCATAGAGGTCTTAGTGTTTTCTGAAAAGGGTTAAAATTTCTAGTAGTAAGAGATTCAGATATGTGATTTCTTGATTTAGAATTCAGTAAAGATTTTGATTGACAGTGTTCTAAGAGTTTAGAATTCTGGATTCCAAAGGAATTTACAGTTGGTAGTAAGGGTTTTTAGTAGTCTTGACTCTTGTTTCAATATCGGTAATAAGGGTTTAGAATAGATCATAAAGGAAAGATGAGTCAAGTACAGAGAACGGTGTCCACCTGTGGGAGGATTGAAGATGTCGATGATGAGTCAAAGGGAAAGAGGAACTATTCAAATGAGTTTCTCACTTTGCTTCCAAGCTCGAGCCAGAATATAAAGGTTAGTTTTGAGGTCTTAATTGATGATACGTATTACATTAGAGATGCAAAAACACCATGTTCATATGGTATTCACTATTTAATTATTTCTTTAATAATAGTGATGAACCCATGCCTATCTCAAACCCTTGGACCTGTGGATTAGCAAGGTTGATTGTTCCTAAAGTCTTTTTTGATGTCGATTTCATTTTAGAATTGGCCAGTAGGTATGATACCCTGACCAAAACCATTAAGAGGAATGATGGAAGGCCCCTACTCACCTTGGACAAGAATAATTTCATTAAGGCCTTCAATGTATACTACCCCATGGCTACTAAAATAAATATGAAGAGTCTAGAGAATAGATGCACTAGAGAATTTGGCATTGCTCCTAAGTTGATCACGGATCATCATGTCCCTAAGAAAATGAAAACCTATATAGCCCCCATGCTAGGAGCAACCCCATATTTCTAAAAAGATCTTAATTTCTACATCAAATATATAGCATATGCACTATCCAGAGTTCTTGGAAAGGATGTCGGAGCAGAGAAGATCACCTCAGATATTTTGATAATGGTATTTGATATGTAGAGCCTCCATACTACTTCAAATTATGATTACATCCAGTATATCATAGACTAGATGCATCAAGCGTTTGTAGACATAAAAACAAAGAAGGATCATCCAAGATTTATGCATTATTCAATGCTCATGCATTTGATCCTGCACTATAATTTCCCAGTTATGAATTGTCAGTTTCTATAGCCACAAAGGTTTCACCATAACCATCCTAACCATGTTCAGTTTGGGATCAGAGTATGGAATTATACATCTAGAGAGAAAGAGTTTTTTTCTTTTGAAAATTGGATAATCTATCCACTTCTTAAGTTCCTAGGTGTTGATAAACCTAGATTTCCTATTAAGGTAATACAATTATTGAGGCCTTGCCAATATCTTGATAAATGGCTAGGAGACCATAACTGGGGGGATTTCTATTATGAGAAGAATTTCACAATAATGAGGGTCTATGGTTTCTCCCACCCTCCACACATCATGCCATACCATGTACCACCAACGATAGCTACACTGGAGTTCATTAGGCATCTCATTTTGACAGACAAGGAGTGACTAGCATCACACAGGAAGGGTACATTTACCCCTAGGTAATTCAGGATTTACAATTTCACTATTGTAAAAGGAGCCTTGGACCTAGTAAATGCCTGGATGAATCATTATAGGATGAATATTGGCTTGCACATATATGTTGATCCAGAGGGTTTCATCCTAAATGATAAGAAGTTGTTGACACCAACTATCCCCTACACAAAAGGACATGAAGAGTCTATGGAGGAAGATTTAATAAGAAACATCTTGGAAGATGAGGAGGTGGAAAAAGAGAAATTAAGTTCAATTAAATTATGGACCTGGAGAGGTAGGTGAAAAGAAAAGGAATGAAGTTTTGAGGTTTCTACCTTGATGTGCCTTATTTGAAAAGGCTAGATGCTATGATTGAGTCTCATACTCTCCTATGCAATCAATTAGAGGATGCGTTAGTGGTAATCTTGAGAAAGGCCACATAGAGCATTCAGAGTCAAAATATGATGATGACAGTGATCAGGGTTGTCCTTCACCTACTGCCTATCTAGATTACCAAGCAGCTATAATAGGGTAGGCACTTGAGGGGGAAAATATCATTGACCTAACAGAGGTCCCAGAGAAGGAAGTGACAAATGAACCCCCACCCAAGAGAAAAAAAATAGAAATAGGGGAACCTTCTGGGAAAAGGAAGATAGATAGAATTGGAGCTCTGATAGCTTGAGATATGCCCTAGGATCATTTAATGAGAAAATAGATCAGGGAAGGGAAAAAAAATACAAAAGGATATAGAAGAAGATGAAGAATTTCCTCTTAGGTCATGTACAGATGAGAGGTTGATGCATCAAGAGGAGTTCCTCAAGGATAACAACTTCAATAAAACAAGAGAATTCAAGGATTTGCTCATCTAGAATAAGCAAAAAAAAATAAGAAAATAGTTGCAATTGGCAGGTGGTGATCCATTGACTCAGGAAGCCTTACAAATATTTTAGGATTATGATCCTAAATCTGAAGAAACTACACCAGAACAAGAAAGACAGCTGGTCAAGGCCAGTGGGATATTATTAGTGGAAGGCTGGGATTTGTCCTTAGCATTTATAATAAATCAAATAAGAAGAAAACCTAATGTTAAATTATCATCAAAGACTTAGGTTGGGGATATGATCAAAGGGTTTGAATATAACCCTAAATTTTAGGCACTTGCAATGTGGAGCTTAGCTCCTAATGATCAAAAGTCGGCCCTTCTAAATATTCAAGAAAAATTGGAGGGTAATAAGATCATATGGACACTCCAAAATATAGGGGATTTGGAGATATCCCAAGTATTAACTCACTTTTCTTAGCTCAATGAGGCAAAGACAACCCAACTATGAGAAAATTGCAGAAACTTGCTACTAATACTAGTGATATTGTTAACGATAGGGAGCTAGCCTTGGTAAAAATCAAAGAATATGAGAAACTAATAGATGAGTTAACAAGACAATTACTAGAAATAACAAAACCTTCCCCTATTGAGTCAAAAGAAGTAATGGATGTTGAAATCCAAACAAAAGATATAGGGGAGATATTTGCTTAAACAGAGCTAGGAGTCACAGAGCATAACAATGTTGTTTTGGAGTCTTTCACTGCAATTTTGCAACACAAAATTGACACAATCAAAGATAATATTTATGTGGTCTATGGGGCCTATGGCAGGTTGCCAAGCCTAAAAGCAGAGGTGGCTAAGTTTTTGACAATTTTGACTCCTTATTACTCAACTTGGTCTGGAAGGACATCACTTTTTGAGAGATTGGCATCAGTGCAACCTCTAAGATCAGATTTTCTAGAAGTAGTAAGTTTGGTTGGTATAGACATAGAGCACATTGGGGCTACCTTATCTTTCTTCAAAGGAAAATCCAATCAAATAGAGGCAAAGTTAAGGATGTTCGGAGTAGGATATAATAGGTTTATACCTCCTATCAAAGCTAAGGATGATCATATCAAGCCATTAGGGCTACGGGGACTAAAATTTGATAGTGTGCTTCCCAATAAGGACATTTATGTATTTGATCAGAGATAATTAGATATGTAAAGGTACAATAAACTTTTGGATGAGGCAATAAAGGTAGAAACAAATTAGAATAAGTTCATCACAGATGTTAAAAGTATAACAGATGCTAGGTGGGAAAGGCATAAGACTCAACTAGAAAGTATTCAGAATTTTGAGTGGCCTAAGGAGGAAGATGTGACTGCGTGGGATATCATGACAAAGCCCAAGAAAAAGAAGCATGTCACAGTTGACTTAGATGTCATGGATGAAGAATGAAGGACACTTGGCTCCTAATCTATGAGCACAAAAGGTTAGTAATCTTAAAGAGATTAGTGTAGGTTAGCCTGTATTGGCTGTCACTAAAATCTTATTACAACTATCAAATACTATCTTGAATATATGTAGAAAAAGGTACCAACGTCCACAAGAAGACAAAGAAATATCAAATTTTATTCTTCAGTTTTGTCCTCCCACCGCTTGGTGTTTTCTTGTGTTTTATCTCTTTCTATGTTTTTAAGTTTAGGTCTCCAAATCATCCGAAGCTTTTTGCATCCTTGTCTTAAGGATTCCAAGATGATTTGAGACTATATATGTAATTGTAACCATTTCTGAAAAAGAGGAGAGGGTTGGAAAGTTATAATAGAATTACAAGGCACACTAAAAATTGTGTTTGAACCTTTGTACTATTTGTCTATCTAAATGTATTTGAAGCTTTAAGACATCAATAGAAATATTTTGAAATCTCTTTTATGCATCTGAATTGTCTCTTTACAGTTTTGTTATAGTTCTTGTGTGTTTATGTGTAAGGCATTTAAGCACACTGATCATAAGGTGATTGTGCAGTTACTTGTAAGTTCCTTCAAGGAATGATTAAATTGTTTCAAGTAACCCCAGGGAACATAACATTAATTTGAGGATTGGATGATAAAGTTGTAGGAAGAGGATAGTAGATAAGGTATTCTATCTTTGTTGCAAGTGTTTTATTGATCACCTTATTGTGGATTTATACAAGATATTGACTCATAGCCCAGGGATTAGGCACTGGTTTTATGTTTGCTAAGTAATTGATTACAATCCAATATTTTCAAATTACTTAATCATATACGCTGCAAAACAAATAATTCTATATAAGTGATTGTATTCTTAGGGTACAGTTTAGTTTGTTGATTCCTTGAAGAGGGGATCATTAGGTTTCCCCTCCTAAAATTAAAAGGAAGAAGGATGAAAATCCTTATCTCATTGGCTTATGTTATCAAGACCATAGCCTGGCTTATAGTACTCTATTTTAAATTAATCATTGCAATCTCCAAGGTATTTTATAAGTTGTTATAGTGAGGTCAGAAGTAACATACCAGTGACTAAACTAGTCCACTAAATATATTGACTGAAGAATTAGTAATCTACTATAGATAAAACCTACCTGAGTCTGTGGAGCTCAAAAAAGAAGGAGGTGATAATAGGTGTCTCTAGTGTTATCAAATACCTCATCAATTAGCCTTTCTCTTGCATAAAAAAGGAGTTTTCATTAAAGTATATAAGTATACTATCATTTTAAGGTTATGCTGCAAGAAAAAGAGCTAACAAATTGGCGACTCTACTGAGGACTATAGATTGTAGAGTCTTGATAAGAGTATTAAAAAATATTTGAGGTTTTAGAAGATAATATATTTATAGTTGTAGTTGCCAAGGTCATTTTGATAAGTATTCATTCATCCCAAACAATTGCTGGTGGTGACTCTAAACCTAAATCTATGAGATCAGTACAAGTTAAGTAAGCATCTTTCAAAATGAATACTAGGTCAAAAATGAAAGCGAATATTGAAATTGCAATAGATGGTGGAATCCCATCAACTTCAAGGATGGAGATGTCTTGGAGGAAGAAAAGAAACCAATCCAGTATAAATGAAACTTCTCCAAGAAGTAAAGATAGTAATACTTGGAGAGAGGAAGGTAACAATAGGTCTAATCATGATGGTAATAATTCAGAATATGAAGAAGTTGTAGAGAGAGGATTAGAAACACTTGCAACTACCTCCACTTCAAGTGAAAGAGAAGGAACAGATAAAATCAGTTCAAATTCTGAGGAAATTTCTTCTAATGAGCTTGCTGAGGAAGAAAGACTCATCGTGAAAGATCTTTCCCTTATTCATCAAATGAAGAGGGAAAAAGAACTTAGAAAGAAAGAAATATGAGCATAAGGATGTTGATAGAATTAAAAGAAGATCCTTAAGGCATCAAAATAAAAGGAATATTGAAAGGTCTAAAAAGGACCATGAAATACCTATTACTTATAGAGCTTCTAGTTCACAAAATGTTAAGGACAAAGGTAAACAAAAGATTATTGAAATCAAAATTGAACAGCCTTAACATAGCAAATGTCCAAATTGGATATTGATCTTGAAAGACTAAGAATAGAAAAAGAAACCATAGAAAAAATGATAGAAAAATCATAGATGGAAGCTGCAACAATAGAAATGAAAAAGAAAATAGATTTTTTGCAATCTTCCAAATATTCTTATGCTGGAGCTGAGAACACAACATCTTCCAAAACAAAAGCTACTACTTTCAAAGAGACTGATAATTTCCAATGGAAACCATTGAAACCTGAAAGGTATAAGAAATTTAATTTTATTGGCATTCTTGGATACCAAAATGCATTCCCAAAAGATGTGGGTGATGTAGGAGAAAAGATCCCAAAACTTGCAGGTAATAATGTCATCTCTTGTGAAGTACATTTAAGAAAATTTATTGATTTTGTTGATGATTTGAATATCACTCATGAAGATGTGTTGATGAAGCTTCTTGTTCAATCTCTAGTAGAGGATGCTAGAGAATGGTTTAGAAGTCTTTCTAATGGCTGTGTTGCTTCCATGGATGAGTTAATTGAGTTATTCAAAGACCAATATGGTGATAAGGCAAACAAATGATTCTTACTAAATGAGTTCAATAACATCAAAAAGAACTATAATGAAGAGGTGACTGAGTTCAATACCATATTCCAAAGGGCTATGCATAAACTGTTTCAGAAAATAAGGCTGGATGAAGAAGTATGTCTAGCAACTTATTTAAATGCTTTTGATTCTAAAATGGGTTATGCTCTTAGGGATAAAAACCCTAGAACCCTCACTGATGCTTACAAGATAGTAGTAAATATTGAGATGAATAGAAGGGTGTCTGGTAAACTGAATAGGAGAGATGATTCACGGTTTAGTAGGAGTAACCTAAAGGAACAAGAATATAAAGAGTATAGGGCTCCTCAAAATAATAGGCCTTCCTATAATAACACTTATAATCCTCAGAATAGAATGAAAAATCATCCATATGGAACTCAATTTAAGGATGGAAAGCCTATTCCTCCACCTAGAAAAGAAAAACCTGAAAATAGAACTCCAGAACCTCTGCATAAAAATGTTGTCCATTTGTGCAATGATGATTTTTGGTGTGAGATTTGTGAAGCCCCACACAACCCTGATTTTTGCATTGTTTCCTTGGATTTCAAAGAAAATGAAGAACAAGGGAATGGTGAAAGTGAACAATGTGATTATAATATGAAAAATGCCTATTCATGTCATGATGTAGACTTAGATAATGAAATCGAAAATCATGATTCATATGGTTCACAAGGAAATATAGAGACTCATCATCAGCAAATTTTATCTAACAGTGAAATATAAGAAACGGATGACTATGTAAGATGTTATGCACAAAATAACCAAGACCTTCCATTGGTCAAAAAAGCTTCAGATGAAGAAAAAACAAGAATTAATATAGATCTGGTGAACAAAGCTATAAGCAATTATCATTTAAGGAATAGAACAATTGGTGGAACTGGTAGTCAACTAGCTGGTATCTTTATAAGAGAAAATAAAATAGACACCAAATATGTACAAAAGAAAGAGGGACTTGGGGAAAATGCAAACAAAGAAAACGTGAAAATTGTAACTAAACCTATAGAGCCTATTGTTGTACAAGAAGGAAAAGCAAAGATACAAGAAACACGTACTTCTTCTCTTAAGATAGAAAACAAAAAATCTAAGAAAGAAGAACCAACTCTGAACACACAGATTGAGGAAAATAATATTATTTTTGAAAACCCAAAATCCTCAGATATAAAGTATACTCCAGTAGACATGGGCCACTGTTTATCTCAAATGACTGTAAAAGTTCCATTTTTACAAATGATGAGGATCAAGGAACATAAAGAAAAGGTTCTATCATTGTTGAACAGTGTGCCTACAAGGAAAGTTCAAAATCCAGAAAATGTTGATAGGAGACCAAATAACAAAGGGAAGGAAGCCGAAGTAATGATCTCTGAGATTCCTCAGATTTTATTAAACACAACTACTTCCCCTAAGGTTGTTGACCCATTCTTTCTAACACTGGTAATGAATGGAAGGATTCTTAAAAATTGTATGATTGATTCAGGAGCATCAAATAATGTCATGCTACTTGAAATTATGAAATCTATGGGATTACAAGTGGACACTCCTCATGGGAGATGTCAAGTAATGGATTCTAGATAAGTCCCTATTATTGGTACTATTGAATCCATGCCTTACAAATTAGCAGGGTGTCCTGATGTGGTTTTAACTATGAATGTTCTTGTTATTGACATACCACCACATTATGGGATGTTACTATCCAAAAAATGGAGTGCTTCAATGGGAGGTAGCATACAAAGTGATTTATCATATGCTACCTTCAACATTTCTTGAAATAATGTTAAAGTGTCAAGAGAAGGTAGGACTCCTCAAATGATTGAATGGTATGAAGACACTAACATTAAATACTATATTGATGTGTATATGGAGAACTTTAGAGTACAGAGGAGTGATCATCATCATCAGTGTGAAGATATTGATCCTTTGGTTAAAGAATTAACTGTACAAGGTGATGGTTTATGGAAAATTTATTTTGATGTAGCTTTCT
>MU224966.1:0-23331 GCA_018584345.1 Thuja plicata
GATATTGTTTTAGTCCTTAGCAATTAGGCTTTTCTTGCCTTTGAACTCTGAGTCAGAATCAGGAGGTAACAAGGATCAAGTAAGCATATCAAGCAGTATAGTTCATTGCAAGAAAAATCCCTAACAAGTCTATTTTTGTTCAGTGAGATGACTATCATCTTTTAAATCAAAATCTTTACTTTCAGTTTCGGTCTGTTTCAGTAAAAGTTACAGTGAACATTTCCTGTAATTCCACCAAAAGCAAGGTTGAATAATTTAGTGATTTCATTATTCAAAGCTGTTTAGGGGTATTCCCGCCCGAGTTTGTGGAACTCAAAGTGCAGAAGGTTTCAAAACCTTGTTTCTGTTATTCTACTCTATGCTGAGTCAGTGTCAGGGATAAATAGAGTGAACCCTCAGAGGGTATTTTCATATCAGCAAGAAAAGGGAACAACAAGCCCAACCAACAACAATGGAACAACAATGCTAACACCAGAGGTCCTCTTCCGAACCAAAACACTAATCAGGGTAGTGATGGACCTTCCCATTTCACGCCAGCCACAGAACTCTAGCCACTGACTAAATGGTGCAGATTGCATGACACGAGATCTCATTCCAAGCTGAACTGTGCCATGCTAGAAAAGGTCATCATGATCTCCAAGCTGGACAGACAACAAACTGTTGATCCTACTCCCCCGGAACCCCCCATTCAAGAGCCCACTCATGGTTCCTTCACCTATGAGACCGTCTTCTTTGGAGCATACAAAGGAGACGAAGAGGAACCTAGACTACAGGGGTTCTTTGACAAATCTATTCTGGCCTTTGAGGCCAATGCCTTCACCAACCCATGGACTCCCTACAACACCCAGAGTCAGGTTGGTAAAGGACCAGTTTACACGCCCACACCTCCCAAAGACACCCCTCCTTGGGATAACACAACTGATTGCCCCTTCCCACCGAAAGGGTCTAGCTCTAACCAAGCTAAGGACCCAGCCAAGGGAAGCCAACAATTCCCCGAGGCGAGATTTGATATCACAAAGGTGTTAGAATGCACCACCACCTCCATGACCTTGATGGAGGTTCTGTTGAACTATCCCGAGTAGAGGAAGTCTCTTCTGAAGCTCTTGGGAAACCTGGAAGTCATCAGTCGCCCACCCAAGACTGTCACTTTTGATGACGCCAACGTGGTTGTCTTCCGAGGAAACACTGAGGATCCTCCCTTTTTACTAGGCTTAAACATACAAGGGAAGAACCTTTACAATTTCTTGGTAGACTCTGGAGCTTCAGGTAACGTCATGCCCTTATCCATATGCCAGAAGCTTGAATTTCATCCTACTCCATCCAACGACGTAGTGGTCCAACTGGACAAAACTATTATAAAAATGGTAGGTGAGCTGAAGAATGTCTAGATTTAGCTCATCCAAGACCCCATGATAGCCAGTGTAATTGACATCCAAGTGGTGGACATCCCAGAAACTTATGGGATGTTACTAAGTCACAATTGGTCTAAGTCCCTCAACAGGTATTTCTCTATCGACTTTTCCCACTTGTGGCTCCCCTGGGAGGGAGAATCTAACCAAATCCAGGTAGAAAGTGAGCCCCGAATGAAATAGGCCCTCACCGAAGTTGGGAGGGTGAATGAAGTCCTCTTCTCTAAGACTTCCCCTGGGGTGTACCGACCCCTAGAAATCTTGACCTTTGATTTTACCCCCAGGGAGGATACCATTGTTTCTCAGAGGATGTGGGACTTGGACAAAAAATTAAGGGGTGAAGTTAACTCCTAGGGTACCGTAGCGACCACCACTACACTCTTGTCTGGTACTTGGTGTTGGGTGCATTACCAGAAACATTTAGAACTAGAGTGTGAGCCCTATTTTTTTTCTGCAACCCGACACATCAATGCCCTCCAAGAGAAGAAACACCTTTTAAATATGCCTGGACCCAGTACTCACTTCGGCGATGTCTCCATGATGTCACCGGTCCAAGAATCCTAGCCACAGGCTTCTCTAGAGGAAAACCTCTCCCAAGTGCCATCAGAGTTGGAGGAAACTCCTCCCAACCTTCCCAAAAATAATCAAAAGGTCACTTCGCCTTCCCAGCCCCATACAACGAGCAGTGACTTGTGGACCCTTAAGTTTGACGGGTCCCAGTCCAAGCAAGGCTGTGGGGCTAGAGCGTAATTGATCAACCCGCGGGGGAAATCCTTCCTCGCATCTTACAGGTTGCAGTTCAACTACACAAATAATGTTATGGAGTATGAGGCTTTGGTCCTTGGACTCTTATTTGCAGTAAGAAAGGGAATCACTCGCCTCCGGGTGCTGGGTGATTCAAAGTTGATCGTAAAGCAAGTCCAAAGCCAATACACTTTCCACGATAAAAGGTTGGTCGCATATCGTAATAGAGCATGGAGCCTCATTAAGTATTTTGATGCCTTCAACATTGAACTCATTCTCTGAAAAATAAACTATGTTTCGGATGCTCTAGCTGTATCTGCCAACACTCTTGAGCGAATGGCTGGCTCCCGGCTCTAGAAATTCTTCGTTGAGATGATCCCCACCCCATGCATTCCAGACAATGTCACCCACTTTCAGGTTTTTGAAGACAATCAACATATCTTGGCCTTCATGGCCAACGTTGGTGTTTTCAAAGACAAGATAGTGGAAGAAAGAGATCATGACGACACTGGGCAGGGTGAAGAAGATGATGGGATCATAGACTTACCAACCAACACCATCCCTAAGGGGATGGTATAACTATAACGAGTCTTTGACTTGGACCCTTGGGGCCAAGAAAAGATATCATCCTCCTCTGAGGGAGGAAAATTTGAGAGAGTAAACATCGGCCAAGCTGGTGAAGAAAAACTGGTACACATCGGCACTCCTATTCCTCTTAGGAGAAGGATAAGATTATCGCGGTTCTCTGAGAATACATTGATGTAATTGTGTGGGGGTATGAGGATTTGAAGACCTATGATACATCCAACATAACCCATACCATCCCGCTAAAACTTGACGCTAAGCCTTTTCGACAAAAGCAAAGACCATTCAACTCACTGATCGAGCCTCTAATTCATTAGGAGGTTCAAAAACTACTGTCAGACCAGATCATCTTTCCAATCTGACATACTACGTGGGTTGCCAACCTAGTCCTTGTGAGGAAGAAAAGCGGCGAGATCTGCCTTTGCGTGGATTTTCAAAATTTAAACAAGGCATCGAAGAAGGATAATCACCCTCTATCCTTGTTGGATGAGGTATTGCAAATCGTGAATGGATCACAAATGATGTCCTTCCTAGATGGGTACTTCGGGTATAACCAAGTCATGGTTAAGTATGAAGATAGAGATAAAATGATGTTTACCACCAAGTGGGGAACGTTTGCATACCGAAGAATGCCCTTTGGCCTGATCAACGTAGGGACCACATTTCAGAAGGCTATGTACATTGCGTTTGAAGGCCTAGTAAACTGGTGCATAATCATCTACATGGGTGATTTGACCATCTTTTCCTGGAACAGTCGTGATCATTCGGCCCACCTCACCCAAATTTGTGAGAGATGTCGCCAGTATGGGATATCCCTCAACCCTAAGAAATGCATATTCAGGGTCACTGAAGGGAAGTTGCTCGGGCATATTATCTCTGAGAAGGGTATATCCATTGACCCTGAGAGAGTTGAAGTGTTGCTAAATCTACAAATGCCCAACAGCAAGAAGGAAATGAGATCTTTCTTTGGGAAGATCAATTTTGTTTGGCGATTCATCACTAGATTCGCTGAAATAGTAAAGCCACTCAATGAAATGATGAAGAAAGATACGAAGATTGAGTGGAGTCCTGAAGCAAAGTGAGAATTTGCCCAGATTAAACAAACGATTATGGAGGCACCAGTCTTGGCTAGCCCAGACTATTCCCTCCCTTTTCACATATAATCCTTTGCTTTGCCACATTCTGTCATGGCATTATTAACCCATAAGGTCGAGGGGGGAGAATGACTAATAGCTTTCATGAGCTCCCCCCTTTAACAATGCCGAAGTCCAGTATTCACCTTTGGAAAAGTAGGCCTTTGCTCTCATCTGCTCTGTGAAGAAATTTTGACATTATATTCTTCGAAGCAAAGTGCACGCTATCATCCCAGACTAGGCTATTACGTCTCAGCTCCTGCAGAGTGAATTGGGTGAAAGACAGGGGAAATGGATGACCATCCTCCAAGATTAAGATTTGGAAATGAAACCCATGAAGATAGTCCAAGGCCAGGGACTAAGTAGAGCAATGGCAGAAGAATCTCCCAACATTGAATTCTAGACATACATAGTGGAGTCCATCACTCAAGATCCATGGTATAATGATTTGGTATACTTATTGTTGAATAACCAATGCCCTGAGGGGTTACCCCCAAACAAATGTTGTGCTTTACGATTGAAAAGCACGCACTTTATGATAAAAAATGGAACACTTTTTTGCATGAGTTATGAAGGGGTGTACCTCTGGTGCATAAATAGAGACCAAGCTACAAAAATGATCTACAAATTTCACGGGCGGTTTGGAACTAGGCATGGCTCAGCTGATGCCACTGCCCATCAGATCCTCTAGACCAGATACTATTGGCCCTGTATCTTCAAGGATGTCTACACTCACATTAGGAGATGCCAAACTTGCCAAACAGTAGCTCATCGCAAGCGAAACTTGGCCATGCCTTTGCAGCTGGTCTTCGAAGCTAGACCCTTCACCCAATGGGTATTTGACTTTATCAGAAAAATCAACCCCAACTCGTATGCCAACCACTGGTACATTCTAACTACTACTGATTATTGCACCCAGTGGTCTAAAGCAATTCCTTGTAAAAACAACACGGCAGACGTAGTCATAAAATTCCTGGAAGAAAACATCGTCACAAGATTTGGAATGCCCTTTGCTATAGTATGTGACAATGGTCTGGCATTTTCTTTAGCACAATTACTTGAATGGACCTATGATAGAAAGATAACCTTGAAGATTTCTAGCAACTATTACCCCTAGGGCAATGGTGTTGTTGAATCAACCAATAAAAACCTACTTGAAGTGATCAAACATCTGTTAGAACAGAACCCCCGGGACTGGCACCAAAAGCTTAGATTCACCCTCTGGGCGGATTACATCCGAATAAAGGCAGCCCTGGGGACATCCCCATTCCATCTGGTTTATGGCCAGAATCTAGTATTCCCCATCAACTTACAGATCCTTGTTTTACAGTTCATGTAGGAATTCAGTAACTGGGACAACATCATAGAGGTTCGACTCTTGAACCTGGTGCGGATGGACGAAAAAAGAGATGCAGCCCTTAAACATTTCGCCTGTCACCAAGCAGTAGTAAAATGATGGTTTGACAGAAGAGCCCAGTATAAGGCCTTTCAGATTTCGGACTTGGTTCTCTTGTGGGATAAGGCCCGGGAAAAGAAAGGGAAGCACACTAAATTTCAATGGCTCTGGCTTGGACCATACCTGATATCTGAGATCTGTTGGGCAAACACATATCGCCTCAACACTATAACCAGAGAAGTCATCCCATTGCCTGTCAATGGTCAGTTTCTCAAGCACTACTTTGAATAGGTTAGGTGGTGAGTTGGCCCAAAGTTGTAATATATGTATATTTCTTACTTGTAAATATTCTTTCCCGGTGTTTCATTTGGAATACCCTTGCCTTGTAAATAGTTTTGTTGGCTGCCCTTCTGGGTGGCCTTTCCTTTTTCTTTTTGTTTTATTTTGGTTGCTTGTTTTTCTTTTGCTTTTCGGGTTCCCCAACATGTTTCTTGCATGTTGTAAACCGTTATGCTTTGCATAACATCTAGTCTTTGGAACGGTATCCTTATGCATCCCAGTGAATCTGGAATCTATTGTTAGCATGGTGGAATTTTTCTGCACTCCAGAGTTATTCTGTAAGTATGATAAAAGGTTATGGGTAATTTTCATCAGATTCACATCTTGACAGTCCGGACATCAATTAAAATAAAATTTTAAAAAGCAAGTAATCAGACATCCTGAGGACATATCGTTTGCACTGATCAATTGACCAAGTCTTAAAATCATTAAAATATCCTGGGTACGAAACTTTCTCTCCTATTTGGTAATTTAAAAGTGGGTGGCAAGGTGAAAGAAGTATCACTGTTAAAATTAGCTAAGCTTAAGGTTCACGGTGAAAGAAGTACCGCCTTCCCACCCAGGAAAAGAAAGAAAAGAACTGAAGAATAGTGAATTTTGGTATCCAGGGGAAACATGCAAGATACGATGACTTTGGCTCGATTTTTTTAGTGCCTCCTCTCTGTTTCTCCCAAAGGTCATCAGCTTGATTTTCTTCCAAAGCACACACCTCATAACTAAGGAAAGACCAAGAGATTTGAATCATCGATGGGCTGGATTTTCTCAGACACCTCGCGTCATGCAAGAAGAATGCTCTGGGTAAGGATTTATTCCAGTTTTTTGCTAATCAAAGATTCTAAAGTTCTCAAATGCATAAGGCATCCATCCCAGATAGTCGTCATTTGTTATGCCCTGCATACCCCTCTCTACATTTTGTAGGCAAAATGTTGGGTCCCCCCTTTTTTTCGCTTTTGCCTCTTGCCTTGTTTTCCTTTGTTCTCTTTGTTTTCTCTCCAGGCTTTGCTTCCGCGAGGGCTATTTTTCTTTTTCTTTTGTCTTCTTATGTCTCCATGACCGGGTCCCAGAGTTTGTTTGTTCTTTCCAGAGCTGAATTCTGAACTCCAAGATTCTCTTTCGTGATGTCTTCTTTTGGAGAAGGTATGGTTGCGTGGAATTTCCACACCTGGAGTCTGGAGGTTTTGCTTGTTCCAGAGTTTTCGGGAAGAGTGCAACCTATTTTTTTACCCTAGGGGTATAAGTAGAAGTTACTGTCATTTTCACAGTTACCGTGATTAAAACACTTAGAGCACAGAGTAATTTTTTAAAGGCGATTAAACTATGAATTGCTTCTTGTGCTTAGTGGCTAATTAAACATTGAGTTTTAGTTCTTGCTCATGATACCTTGGAGGTGAACATCATTGCAGAGCACTCCTTGTGTTCATCTTCCCTACTTTTCTTCGTGCTTCCAGGTAGGCTTTCGGTTTGTCCTTCTCTTGTTTTCTATTTTTTGGTTCTTGCTGGTTTCTTTTGCTTCATTTTCGTTTGTTTTTTTATTTCTGCCTGTTTTGTCTTGCTTTTGGGTTGCCTCCCATTGGTGGGTTGGCTTTGTCAGAAGGTTGTCCACCCTCTGTGCAGTTGTAATCTAGTGTACATATTGTACATTATGGTAGGGTAGTTTTGAGCATCTATAAATTCTTTGCGTAGTGTAAATACTCTGTAAATATTATATATATGTCTCAAACCTTTGTATTTTAAGTGTATATGTCTCATGTATATCCTTTTGTTCAGTTGATCTCATCATTCTCCATGTTTTGAACCATTCTGTCAAGCTCGTCGAGATAGAGTCGCCACAGTTTGAACTCGGCACCTCGCTGAGTCAACCCATGGCAACTTTCTCTCTCCTCTATCATATCACCTTAATGGCAGGATTAATTTTCCATGAGTGGGCATTCAAACCCCATCCCATATTTCATTTAATTTCCCCTGTGCCAGCCCACTTGTTGCCATTAATTCCATTACGTCGCCTGTCACGTGGCCATGTGACATCCCATGTCAGCTAAGTACGGCTTACTACTGGTCATGTTGACAATGACTAGTTCTTCCAGACTCTGGGTGTCGAGGCCCCTGGGTTCTCTTACCATCTTTGTCACTTGGTCCAGTACCCCGGAGCCCCTAGGTGTTTATTAGAATCCAATTCATGTGTCTTAATACCCCGAGATTTTTTTATGTGTGCTAATGTTGTTAGGATATGTGATGGATGGTGATGATTTCCCTGGAATCCACAAAATTATTATTATTATATCATGTATTAATGGTTCTCCAGTTTGGCAGGTTGCAGATAGTTGGTCAGAATGTCTGAAGTGATCACTCCTCCTGATAGCCTGGAGCTGCCTACTACCTCCACTCGGGCGGCCACAAAAACCAAGGCCGAAATGATGCTGGCTAAATTGCCACTGACCTCCAAATACTTGAAGGATGGCATTCTTGTGGGATCCAAGGTGGATTCAAAAGTACAAGAAATAACAAATATAGAGCCCAGACTCTGGATGGAAACGCAAGGCTTAATTCAATCCATATACAAACTGAAGGCTGTCAGAGACAATATGGCCACTCACTTAGCCGCCTTTAGCATTATAAAGGCCGCAAACTTTCCTTGTTCGGTGTAATCATCGGAATTGATACTTCAACTGGAAACATTATACAATGCACCTACTCGGACTGTTCTACTCGCCGATCCCTAGCTGTTACAATATCCAGCAACAATTGTCACTCTAGACGCAACAACTTTTGCCTCAGGGTTGGGGATTCCACAGTTCAAGGGGTCTGTCGTCATCAACCAGGACAATTCATTACATGAGTTCGAGGAAAATTCTCTCGTCTCTTGGCAATATCTCAACACTCAATGGCTCAAGTCCCCAAAGAGGGACCATAAAAAAATGAAGTTGGAAATTCCCCGCGGGGATTTCAAAGAGCCAATTTAGGTGGGCATTATATTTCTATGCAGGATCTTTGGACTGCCCCATGCTTGGTATTTCTCTACGTGGATGTACTACTTTCTTTACTGCATCACCACCCGCAACTAGACTTTCAATTGGGCAGCTATCATAGCCAATCACGTGGACACACAACTGAAGGGCGTCGTCCAGAGTTCCAAGTTCTATATGACATCTTATGTGCTATGGGCACTGGCCCAACAAAGACCAGGTTTTCCAAGTTTAGGAATAGTGGGTGAACTTGGGAATGGGCCAGGCCAGTTAACACCATGGGATCATTATCCCCAAGTCTAATGGGAACTAAGTTTCCTAAATTTTTACAGGGTAAATGATGATTTCATTTACCAAAATATTCTAACACTTACTCGAGACTCCGGGTATCGATTATCGCATGAAGCAATGAGCCTGGTTAGTACTTACGACCATTATTTTATTCAATTCCAGCAACACACATACATTCGGGTGATCGGCTTCTCCAGGAAACCCTATCTTCTTCCCCAATATTGCGGGGATAGAATCATTCTTTTGGATTTTTGCCGACAGATCTTAGAACTGCACGCCTTCTTCACATTGAAGAATGTCACTAACATTCCATTCCTAGTTTCTTGTGGGAATTATGCGTGCAGCCTCACCACAACAAAGGAGGTAGATAGTGAGTTGAAAAGCCTGGGACTGGTGGAATTCAACCACACCAGGAAAAATTATGATCCTCTAGGCAAGATTGCCTTGGCACTTCCCCGGGCATCCCCGCCACATAAGGCAGACATTGAATATTTTTGGGCGGAGTGTAAGGATAGTTTTGATCGCCGAGCCCACCAGCATTTGCAGATGTCCAAGGGACTTATGAAGGTGCTCGATCTTCAGGGTTTCCCGAAGGGTTTTTCAGATGACGGACCGCTGGAGGACCCAACATATAAAGGGAAAGGATTAGATAATTTGGACCTCCCTCTGTTGGATTGGGCCACCTCATAGGATTTGATAATTGAGGGAGTATGCCACCCTATTTTGGAGGCCAGTCATAGTTATTTTGCCCGTGATTGTTCCAGGATCACCCAGAAGGGGGAAATTGTTCGAAGGACCACTTTAACCCCTGCTGCCACTGCCGGACCCAGCACAAGCAAGGGAAAGGAAAAATAAGACACCCCAGCTAAGGTTCCTTTCTAGGGCCCAACCCCCATAATAGCGCAACTACAGAAATAGATGGAGTTGGCGAGGCTGACAAGCCAACAGATAAGCGCATAAGTGTCCTCCATCCTCCTCATAACTCTAGTTGTATCTGCTCGCCCAGTAGGATCCCCGTCGTTGGCCGCAATGATGAGCAGACAGACTTTTGTTGAGGTGGGGTCTACAAGTATTTTAGATACTAAGGTCCCATTAATCAGGAAGAAGAAGCAGAGGGTGACTCCTACTCCTAGCGCAGTCGCTAGCCTCGGTATGCCGGACGTGCCTCTGGTCGATGTCAGTTCAGACTCTCCTGAACTTGAAAATATTTCTAATTCCTCTCCCCCACATGGGGAGTTTGATGACATCTTCGAAGTAGATGAAGTCATGAACCTCCATGAGAATGTAGATCACGCAGCAAAGGAGATCGCCGCCCAAGAAAAAGATGATATCCCCGTAGAAGAAGAGGTCCCAGAACAAGAAGTTGTTGCATAGCATGAAGTCCGGGAAGAGGCATAAAGGGAACCTAGGTGGGAGAAAACACTGGTCCAAGAGACTAAGGATACACAAAGGCAAAGCATAGATGAGCAAGTGATGGTTGGGGAAATCAGACCCACGGGAACAACCGTATCCCAAATTATCACGCTTCAAATGCCTTTAGTTACTCAGGGTGACCAGTTGCCCCAGAGTACGCTTGGTGAGGTGGTAAAGGCAACAATATTGTTAAATTTTGGTCAGAGACCTCACCCACTCCCACAAGATGTTCTAATGGAAGAGGATGTGTCGGCAGATGAAATTGATTGGGCCAAAGAACAACAGCAGCAGAAGATTGGGGAAATCCCCGAAGACATAAACACTGAAGTAACTAATGCTGAGAAAAGTAGGGAAATCCCTGAAAATACATGTGCTGCCAATGCCACCAGAGAAGAAACCCTGGATATCACAAAAGAAAATGCCAACATGGCGGTTAATACTGAGGCCTCCGGAGAGTGGGATAAAGAATAGGAACAAGACAAAGGACAAGAGCCTGATGACACTGTACATTCTGGGAATGCACCGCCGTACTCTGAAGAGAATCTAGATACTCAGGTCCTAATAGCAAAGTCACCCCAGCCACCCTAATGGCTGGTAGAATCAAGAAAGAGGAAGGCCCCGGTGGTAGCGACAGGTGTTTCTCTCTCCTTGACTGAGATGATGGCCCAAAGTGCAGAGGTCTAGAAGCCCAAGAAGGCACTGACAGTCCATAACCTCCGGACTGGTCCAATAGGAAGCACATTTGCGACCATCACAACACCTCCTCCAGATGCAGATGAAGCAGTCGTAAGGACTAAAGATTACACTGTTACAGAAGTGGCACTGGGGAGAAGAGATAAGCAGGGTGAATTGGACCTGCTGAGAGATGCCACCAAAGCAGTAGAGGCCCGATACATCAAACAAGGCCAGAAGTTGAAGGAGGAAAGATAAACTAATGCAAATCTCCTCACACTTCTGGCAGAAATTACATAGCCTTTGGCCGAGATCCACCTGGAAACTTCTGCCTCCAGATTGTCGCTTGCACAGGGTGACATGGATTCTCTTCAGGCCATGAAGAAGAAGGTGCAAGTTGTGGAAGGGTGGGTCACCAAGAAAATAGCTGCCATAAGACAAATTCTAGTGGTGTCCCTCCTAGATCTTTACCAGATCAACATTCTCCTTAGTCAGGTGAATGGCTCCGCTATTGTATGGGAGCAAGATTTGGAGAAGTATGAAAAATGGAAAGCTGGGTTGGAGGAAGTTTTCAATGTAGGAGAAGAAGCCATCACAAAGGAGGGAATTTTGGGAGATGAATCCTATGTTTCTCTCCGGGCCTAGTACTCTAGACTTGGCCTCAAAAGCGAGGTGTGCAAGGAACTGGTTAATGCCTTAAAAGAGAAGGTGACCACGGCCCAATATCCAATGGGCCTATTTTAGGCATTTGTGGTCGGGGTATCGCAAGTCGATCCCTTCACCACCGGGACATGCACCCCAGAGGACTATGTTCTTAGCAAATTCGATGAACGAATGGAATCCCTGTATCCAGTTGTCGGAGATTTTGACTAGGGCAGGTTATCAAGATTATCTAAGATGATGATCAGTGTACATGATGTCGTGAAGATGGTAGATGAATTATGGAATGGGGCCAGAGAAATTGAGGAAAGATTGGAGGTTGTTCGTGGCCAGCGGGATAGTGTTAGAGGCATAGATGAAGAAGGCGTAAGCCAAGTATTAGAAGCATTCAAAAATAGTAAGGGGGCATATGGTTCTCCGGAGTCCAGAGATTTTTATCAACCAAGCAGATTTTGTATTCATTATTCTTTGAGCGTAAGCTCCCGGATCCCAGAGTTTCAGATCTACAGTTTTGTATTATTTTGGTGACCCGCGTCCAAGTTCCCTGGAGCTAACCGGTCACCATCAAGCAGTTAATAAGGATGTCAAGAAGTGGGTGATTCCAGCAAGGCATGTCGGCTCAACAAGAAGGTTCTGACAGGTGGTCTTCCCAAGGTGCCGCTCCAACTTAACACCTGGCGTGTTAGAGACAGTGAGCCACTTTTCTATTGATGAGGCATGTAGCCTCGATCCCTGGGGGAGAGGATTTCTTTTGTTCTCCCTCTGGCTCTCTTCTCGAGGCCGATTCTTCCATACCTCCTTTCTTGTCTTATTCTTCTGACATGTTAGACCTCTGTGCTTCTCAAGGTTGTTGTAGCATGGTGCAGGTAGTATCGACCGCCAGAAACTATATTTTATTGGTTGAGTGTAAAGGTAAGTTAGGTTAATTTTAGGGCAAATATGTGTATAAATAACAAGTCTGACCTCATTCTAAGGGTCTGCGAAATTGATGATTTCGCAGTCCCTAACTATAGCATTTTCAGTTCTCATTTCTAGTAGTTATAAAGCTCAATGCTACTGAGTCTTTAGAAGCTTTCAGTAGATAGATGCTCCCCTGGAGTTGTTGATGTACTCACCAGTGATGTTGGAACACCATTAATGAAGAAAGAAGTATTCTGGCAATTTTGTTGTTGGTCTCTCGATCTCTGACTTAATACTTTTCGTGTTGTATGTTTCTTATGTCCCTTGAGCTAATGTATTAAGTAGATTAACGACCTTCTTTTCCCCTCGCTATTGAATACATATGAACTGAAGGTTGTGCGCGCATTCATTATTTCAGTATAGCATGTTAGAGCTTGGTTGATGTTTTGAATGTATTTGCATGACTATAGATAGATGGAATATTTCTAACCCCGGTATATCTTTTGAATTTTATTTTGTAACTAATGAATTCTTGCAGGAAACCTCACTTACCTAAATCCACAGAGAGGATGAGCCGAGATAACCAGCTATCCCCCTGAACAAAACAGTCGCAACGCCCAACTTAGCTCCCGCACCGTTGAGACCCGACTCTCACGTGCTTGAAAGCCCGAAGGATCTCATTTCTCTGGACAACCTTTATAGGCAAAGTTGGCCGGTACCCCGGTACCCGGTGAAAACTTACCTCTGTTGGAGGACCCGGTCACAAACCCCCGTCAACACCCTCAATACTATATAACTATATGTCACCACAACAATTAGTCTAATTGAATTTAACTTTCTCGTGAAAGACCAATTAGACAAGAAACAAATAGATAATTACTTCTCAAATGTATCTTGATGCTCAAACTATTATGACAATATACAATTTCTTCATAAGTGTATTTAAGATAGTAATCATTTACCTTAAATGATAATCAAAGAGAACTAATCTAGATAAAAGATTTTCTACAACACAAGTGAGAAGAAAAAGTACTGATTATATATTTTATAAAATGTCTTGCTGCTCCTGATGTATTGTAATGATTTTCTTGATCCTTTGATCTTGAGAACATTACATAATTTTATAATTGAAAAAATAAGAGGTCAAATCTCTTGAGAGACGACTTTTGAAACATTAACAATAATATCATTAATATAAACAACATTGAGAGAAAATAGAATTAGGTTCTATTTAGCCACAAATTAAATTTTGACAGATGTTCAACATATGCCTGATTAATATGTGTCAACATCATGGATAGTGTTCCTAGCATTAAACCCAATCTGGATCATTAGCTCCACCTGTTTGTAGTTGTCATCAAGTGTAGGTTCATCATTCATAGCAACATCCCAAGCATTCTGCATGATGTCGTTGCATTCCTCCGTCCAATAAACCTATTCTTTTAGATCTCCATTTTTTTGTGAAAAGTGTTGGTAATCCAATAGACACAACTTTTCCAAATTCCTCATACTCATGTTTAAGTGCCTCCAAATACCCTAGATGTTGGACAAGTAATTCCTCACCATCAGAGATAGTGCTCGTGCTAGAGATACCTTTGACATGTAGATCATGTAACTTGACATCCAGTTTGTTTCTTAATTTCCACACTCAACAATAACTCTAAAGTTTTGAGAATGGGATCTCCACAATTTCCCAAGATCAAGATATCAAATCTCTTATGCAATAAAGTGGAAACTTACTCAAATCTGGGATCACCAATTTGTTATAACAACTACTGATGTTCAGTCTGCAACTTGTCATACTTATGCTTCAACTCTATATCTTCTCCAGAGGTGATTCTCATGTTCATGTATCTTAGAGAAGCATTTTCTATGTGCTAAAATGTTGACACACTTCTATGAGTCATTATATTCAAGATTTCTCAAGAATGAGGTCTCAAATGGCGACTCATAGCTCCCTATTAATGGAATGCAAGGGTTTATAATGAAGGACCTTAGTTTAAACCTAGTTATGCCCATGCAAGTACACCATGAAATGAGAGATTAAAAGAGGAAGAGCAAGAATACTAGTCTCCATGATCATCAAATATGCATTGCAAATGAAAATGGAAACTATTATATATGATAACGATGCATGAAAGGAAATATGCAAACTAATCTATGAAGGAAATATGCAAGATTAATCTATTGAAAGGAAATATGAATCTAAATTAACATGAATATACTCTAAATGGATTGACATGGATGCATGAGAGAATAAGACAAGAAGAAGAGAAGTTACATGGTTCAAGCTCAAATGCTCAAACTCTCCTCCAAAGTTGCTCTCCAAACCTGCAGCATAACAATAACATAAAAATTCTATATCTGATGTTTAAATGAGAAGGATAGGGCTCCTTATAAATGAAAGTGTGGAGAGGAATGCATCCTCAAGAGCAATGTGGGATAAATCCCTAAAAAAAACAAGAGGGAAAAGCCCACCACCTAGGAATATGTGTGAAAAAAAAAAGAGTTTTATTTGTTTTTTATTTGATTTATTTCATTTTTTCACCAAAAGGAGAGCTTTAAGTGGGGATTTTATTTATTTAATTAAAAGAGGGATTTTCTTTTAATTAAATAAGATTATTCAATTTAATTAAAAGAGAGATTTTAATTAAATAAGATAAGATTATTTAATTAAAAGAGAGATTTTCTTTTAGTTAAATAAGATTATTTTATTTAATAAAAAGGGATTTTCTTTTAATTAAATAAGACCATTTTATTTAATTAAAAGGGGTGTTTTCTTTTAATTAAATAAGATTATGGATAAAATGATCAAACCTTACGAAATATTGAAATAATTGAATTAATTATGATTTGATCAAGGAAATTGATTTGAATTAAAAATGTTGCAAAGCATTGATTCAGGATTTTGATAAATTGATTTTGTCATTTGATAAATTGAAGAATGGGGGCCCATAGTCTAGGTGACCATTTTAGGGTGCATACTTTTGCCCCTCTTTGACTAATGTGTGATCTTTATGGGAACACATATAGTCAAAGAATGCAGTTGAAGTGTGAGATCGATTTGGGATCACAAAACAACCTAGACATGTGATCGACGGACGGGAACACATCAGGACAAAGATAAGTTGTTTGAAAAAGACAAGGTCAACACCCCTGTAAATAGGTAATTGACGTGTCCAAGATAAGAATCTCAAGCAGCAAGGTTGCCCCAGGCGGAGCAATTAGTAGGATTGATAAAGATGAATCAAGGATTGAAGTTTGATAGGTATTGCCCCCTCGTGATCAAAATTGAAATGAGATAGAGGAGAAACAACAAATTGATAAATTTGATCAAATCAAACTAAAGATAAGGTTCTTGATGTAAGATGAAATATATAAGGATCACAGAACCAAGGTAGATCATCAAGCATGAAAGATTATGCCCCAAGGTTGAATTAGAAGAAAAGAAGTGGGGTGAAAGCGAATGGAAGATAGAAGTTTGGAAGAGGTGGAAAGAAATGGAGAGAAGAAAGAGAATCTGCCTTAAAAAAGAGAATGCCCCAAAATCAATCAACTGTTTAAGATAGAAAATTTTGGTTGAGATCACGAAAGAAGATAAGGAAATGAAGATCAAACATGACCACAGTTGATTAAAAGTCCACAAGAAAGATGAAGGAAACCCTCTCAAACTCATAATGCATCCTAAAAATGCAAATTAGCATGAAGTCTAACAATACAAGCTACATGAAAATGCAAAGGTGTACATGCAATAGAGAAACCATAACATAGGACTTAGTGTTCATCATTCATTAAAGAATGTTAAGGAACTTATTTTCATCTTTGGGCCATTATTACGGACATCAGAAAATCACACAATCATCACTAGTCACAAGCGCAACTATGAAGATACGAATGTGATTTATATCAGACTTGAATGTGGAAAGATTCTAACATAAGCATCAAAGACATAAAGGTCAAGATGACTTCGATGTTAGCTTACCCAATTTAATGTAGCAAAACCATGCTCGCATCAAGTCATAGATGCCAGGATGACCAGAAGAACGGTTGTGCAAAAATAGTCAAGGATGAAGCCTCAAATCTCCTAAGTGTTTCAAGGGAATAACAAGAGACACTCAAGAGTTTCAAGACTAAACCCACAAGCAGAAAGCAAATAAAAACATGCCCCATACCCCAAGTCCTCTAGCTATGCATCCCAGAGACACTTATTAGACAAGGACACTCAACGAAAATATATAACAGTCAGCACACAAAGAAAAGATCATGACATAGCTCAAGCATTAAGTGTTGTGTTTAAAAATTTAAGTGTGTTAACTGATACTGAGTTCTGAGAATAAGAATCGAATGCTTGCAAGTAGGTAAGATCACATGACAAAATTGGGTAAGACCAAACTGATAAGTGTTGAAAAACACTCGATGTCAGGGGTTGTATTGAAAAATACAGTTGGGGTGGTGTTGAAAAACACCGTTTGCGAGGTGTCCTAAAGACTAATGCATCCAAATGACCAAAGCTAACACAGTTATGCCCCCTAGACAAAGACAAAGACCAATTCTAGACCAAGGCAACAAGGACAAGGCATGATGGATAAAGGCTAAGTGTCAAGGACATGCGCTAAGAAACAAGGGTGCAAAGGCCTCAAGTAGTGCTTGTTTCCAAGTTTTCACCACTTGGATTTTATTACAATTTTTTGCTACCAAGGCGCCTGTTTCCAGGTTTTCACCAAGGCACTTTTTTCTCTCTTTTTTTGAATTTTTGAATTTTTTGATTTTTTGTATTTTTGGAATATATTATTTTTTTTGGAGATATATCAAAGCGCCCATTGCTAGGCTTTCACTAAGATGATCATTTTTTAGGACATTTTTTATTTTTTTGATTTTTTGACAATATATCATTTATTTTTTTATTTTTTTAGGATCAATAATTATGTACAAAGGATGCCCCCAGACAGAATGGGAATCATGGATAGAACTTCTTCAGGTGCAAGACATTTATAGGATCGAGGAGCTCCTCTCCCTCTGCTGTAGACAATAAATAAACACCTGACCCAAAAGTTGTTTTTGATGATGTAAGGTCCAAGCCAATTAGGTTCAAATTTGCCCTTTTGATCTCTATGTTATTGATTCTTAGGATTTTCACGTAGGACAAGATCTCCCACTTGGAATTCTCTAGGGTTAACCTTTTTGTTGAAGGCTTTGGACATGCACTTTTGATAAACCTTCATATGGTCAAATGATGATTGATGTTTCTCATCTAGAAGTTCTAACTCTTGAAGTATCATGGTGCGGTAGTCTTCATCTGTAACTAGACCTTTGAGGGAAACTCGAAGTGAAGGAATCTCAACCTCCAAAGGTAACACTGCTTCAACACCATATGCAAGGGCAAAAGGAGTAGCCCTAGTAGGAGTACAAATACTCGTTCTATAGGCCCACAAAGCTGGATTTATCTGTAAGTGCCAATCTCAACCATTCTTACAGACTGTTCTATGCAAGATTTTAAGAATGGTTTTGTTTGATGCCTCTGCTTGACCATTTCCTTGCGGGAAGTAAATAGAGAACCAGTGTTGTTTAATCTTGAATTTATTGCAGAGTTGTTTAAGGTCCTTATTTTTGAATTGGCCTTTGTTTTCAGAGATAATCTCAGAAGGCACTCCATATCGACAGATGATATAGTTCAAAATGAATAGAGAAATTGTCTTGCCCGAGGCAACAAAAAGTGGGACAACTTCTACCCATTTAGTGAAGTAATCAGTAGCAGTGATAATAAACTTGTGTCCACCTGATGAGTTGGGATGAATCTGCCCAACAAGATCAAAGGCCCAACGCTGAAATGGCCAATGAGATATAGAAGGAATGAGCTCCCTGCCTAGAGCATGTATCAGGTTACCATGTTTTTGACACTTTTCACATGACTTTGCAAAAGCTACTACGTTAATCTGCATCGTAGGCTAATAGCACCCCTCCCTAAGCAACCTTCAAGCCATGGCAAGACCATTGGAATGTCCCCCATAGATGACCTTGTGGATGTCAACTAACACTTGGTCAGATTCTTCCTTTTCTAAGCATTTAAGAAGTGTTCCATCTAGACCCCTCCTATACAAATCACCGGAGATAAGGGAATGGCGAGAGGCATTTTGGGTAAGGTTTTTGCATTCAGATCGGTTAAAGGTTTAAGGTATAATTCCATCATGAAGGTATGAGTAAATGACACCATAACGGGATGACTCATGACCAACGAGGGTACAAATGACATGGCTTTCTTGGGATTCATAGATAGGGTGATGTCGCTCTTCCACCAGGAATTCAAATCTGGATTCATGTTGCTCTAACTAAAGGAGTGAAGCAAGTGTAGCCATAGCATCAGTTGCTTTGTTTCCTACTCTCAGGATTTGCTGAAACATGACAAATGTGAAGTATCATTTCCAGGAAACAACCATGTGCTTGTAAGGTACCATTTTCTCATGTTTTGTTTGATATTCATCATTAACTAGGTTGATTATCAGCTGTGAATCCCCATAGATGTGTAACTTTGTGATTCTCCATTCTATGGCTATCTTAAGTCCATTTGTTAAAGCTTCATACTCAACAATGTTGTTTGTAAGACTTGGGAATCATGTACCCATGAGGAGAAACAAATAACACACCATCTCCTGAACCATTTTGTATAAAGGATCCATCAAAGAACATCTTCCATGTTCTTTCATTCAGATACATGAGGTGCTCATCTAGGAAGTCAACTTGAATAGGTGCATTATCTTGTATTGGGAAGTCAGCCAATTGATCTGCTATGGATTGTCCTTTGATTTCTTTTGCTTAATATACTCTATGTCAAACTATGAAAGGATCATCATCCATTTAGCAAGTCTACCTGTGAGGGCAACCTTACCTAGCAAATACTTGAGTGGATCTATTTTTTCTATGAGGTGTATAGTGTGCGCAAGCATATAATGTCACAACTTTTGGGAAGCAAACACAACTACAAGGCAAGCTTTCTCAATATTGGTGTAGTTAACCTCATATGAAACAAGAGTGCAGCTAATATAGTATATTGCTCTTTCTTTCCCATTTTCATCAAGTTGAGCTAGTAATGCCCCCAAGGAAGATTTTTTCACTGAAATGTATAGAATAAGTGGTTTCCCTGGGATAGGAGGCATTAAAATGGGAGGATTTTCCAAGTATTTCTTGATTTGATCTATACTCTTTTGACAATCCTCATTCCAAACACATTTGACTCGTTTGTGTAAGTTCTTGTTGAAGGGTTGAGATCTATCCACCAATTGTGAAATGAATCTCCTTATGGTTTGAAGACGTCCTTGAAGACTCCTCATTTGGCTAATGTTTATAGGAGGTGGAATATCTATGATTTCTTGGACTTTTTCAGGGTCCACCTCTATTCCTCTTGTTGAAATGATGAATCCTAGCAGTTTTATAGAGGTGACTCTAAATGCACACTTTTTAGGATTTAACCTTAGTTGAAATTTTTCCATGTGATCTATAATGACTTCTAAATCATCTAAGTGTGTATCTCTCTTCTGAGACTTGGCCAAGGTGTCATCCACATAATCTTCCATGTTTTTATGCATCATGTCATGAAAAATGGTTGTCATAGCTCGTTGATAGGTGGCTCCTGCATTTTTTATCCAAAAGGAATAACGTTCCAACAATAGGTACCCCATGCACAAGTGAATGCAGTATTTTATTGATATTTAGGAGCTATCTTAATCTGATCGTATCTGAAAAAACCATCCATCAAGGAATAAATCTCATAACCCGCAGTCATATCCACTATCATGTATATATTGGGAAGTGGAAAGTCATCCTTTGGGCATGCTCTATTGACATCTCTGAAATCTATGCAAACTCGAATGGATTTGTCATGTTTGGAAACTGGTACAATGTTTGATATCCATTCAGCATAGGCAATAGCTCTTATGAATATTGCACCAAGGAGTTTCTCCAATTCTGCTTTGACTAGGAGAGCTATATGAGGATGCATCTTTCTCAATTTCTGTTTAACTGGTTTGACACCTGGAGCTATGTACAAGTGATGCATGATAAGATTAATGTCCAACCCTGGCATATCTGAATAAGTCCACACAAAGTTGATCTTCTTTTTCTATAAGAACTTAGTGTCGGCATCTTTTTTTTGTGGTGACAAAGACTTGGCCAAGTGTACTATCTGTGGAGCCTCATTTGTACCCAAATTTACTGCTTGTGTTGGTTCAATAAGCACTGAAGATCTATCTTGAAATTAGTTAGGGAGATGATCAATTACCTCATCCTTAGGTCCCTCAGAGAGTTTTCACCCTTGGATACATCATTTCTTTTTTCTTTTTTCAATTTTGACACCGCCACACTATGGTTTTCACCATCAGAACTCCTATTCTTTTGTTTTTTCTATTTTTTATTTTGTGACTAAGGTACTTGATGTGTGGCTCTGTCATGATGTTAGTCAGTTCACTGGTGGAAGAGACTATGGGTTCAATGGCATTTAGGTAACAAGCTATCTCATAATCATTTTGAAATGTTAAGAGCTCAGGTTCATGATAGCGTAGGGACCAAACAATGAGGTTAGGATGAACAAGAGGCAAGTCAATGACTGGTTCAAGATTATAAATGTGAATGATATTATCGCTGGTGACCGAAGAGTCAGAGTTTGTCAAGTATCCTTCTAAGCTTCCCAAATCAGGATTTGTCCAAACAAGCGAAGAATGATCCACTAAGGCAACACATGGGTTCAAATCCTCTAATCCTACATGTGACTCATTGGATACCTCGGGTTGAGAACTATAAGTGTGGATAACATCAATATCCATATCAACTGTAGAAGGCTCAGAGAAGGAGTCCCATTCATACTCATATGAACTTGTGTCTGAAGGTTTGGGACCTCTTGATGTGAAAGGTCTAGTGTCATCAAGGGTAACACCTTCTCTTCCCATTAAATGAACAAGATTCTTTCATTGACGTTCTCTAAAAGGATCTTCTACATCTGATTCATCTTATTGTAAAGTTACAACTAACACATGAGTGATCAGAATATCTGAATCTCCCCAAAGGAGATTAGTGGAAGGGACCCAATCTTCACACATGTCTTGTTGATTTGTCAAATTAGGTACGTATTCTGGTTCATCTTCACTACCTTACTTATCAATGATAGGAGTAGTTTGCTTGTTGTGATTCGTGAATCCTAGGCCAACCGTCTTCTTAGACTTGCGTCCAAAAAGAGCATGATCAAGAGGTTCAGCCCTAACATCCAATCTTTGATTAAGAGGGCCGTGTCTGGGATAGCCCATCTATTTGAAAAAAGTATACCCTCTTCCATAAGCCTTAAGAGAGGTAGAGAAGGTCTCATTGTGCATGTATTTCTCTTCTTTATAGATCCAGTCTCTAACAAATGTCTCCTCTTTCTCATCTTGAATAGGCACTAAGGACTCTACAAACGTGCCAAATAAAGTCATAGCTGAAGAGGAAGGTCTCTTTTCTTGTGAAGGCTTGTCATAAGACCTGGGTGAAACTGGTAGTGTTGTGAATGAGTTGAGTTGATAACCCCCCATGCCAAGATCTACTGACTTGAGCTTGTCTTTACATTTAGCTAAGGCTGCATCGAAGTCTTCTACTTCTCTATTGAGTGGAACATGAGCTCCTACTGAAATTGAGTTAACAGATAAAGTGTTATCCCCAAGTATACAAATCTCTATTCCATTGTAAGGGAAGTTAACACACTGATGATAGGTAGACGACATGGCTTGCATATCATGAATCCACAGTCTACCAAGCAAGAGATTATACGCAAGGGGGCCAGCATCAACTATTTGAAATAAAATATCTTTTTCAATAGGGCCAATCCTAATAGGGAGGATGTCCAACCCCTTGAAACTTGTTTCCATCTCATCATAGGCTTTGATGGTGATCCTTTTCCTGGTATCTATGATTTTTTTAGAATAACCCAACTCTTTCAAAAGACTAAAGGAACAAATATTAAGCCCAGCACCCCTATCTATCAACACGCGCCCAACATGGGTTTTTTGGATCGTGACCTCAATATGAAGGGCAAGATTGTGTGGGTGCCTCAAATCTTTATCATCATCCTCTGAAAAAGTAAGGTAACGAGGGCTAGTATTATGATTAACCATGTTATGGAATTGATCAACATCTAAGTTGTTGGGGACGTTCGTCGTGCGCAAAGCATCCTCGAGGACTTGCTTGTGTCTCGGGGACAACTCTAAGAGCTCAAAAATTGAAATTTGAGCTAGGGTTCTTTGAAATTGATCGACAAGTTTATAAATCGACTTAGGAATGACAACTAGTTTTAAGGTGACATTCTTGGATGCCACTTGCTTAGGTTTACTGGGTTGACTTGAATTGGGTCCTCTAATGACAATGGGACCTTGACTTCGTGTGACAGCATTGAGAGTTTGCGATGACACTCTAGAGTTAGGACCCCTTAGCACCATGACGGGTTCTTCATCAAAGAGAGGAGGAGAGTCCATGTCTAGATCATAACCATAGGGATCTTTACCCCTCATCATGTTGACATTTTCTTCTACAACTTCAAGCATGTTGATAACATTCTCTACATCTGTGTAAGTGTAATTGATCTCAGCCTTGTCATTCTTAGCTTCAGAGGTTTCCCCCTTTTCATACTTGGGCAATGGTTCTGTAGACACCCTAAAATGGACAGGCTTGCGACTTTACATTAAACACACTAATTTTCATCTATTAATTAATGGTTTTTTAATCATTAATTAATCATCTATTTTCTTCTAAATTCATCTTTCTCAAATTATCTAATCCAATTCTCAAAATTAATTAAATAATTAATTTTATTT
>MU224966.1:27648-51766 GCA_018584345.1 Thuja plicata
GCTTCAAGCATCGTGGGGTTTGCATTCATTTGTCTTCCCTTCTCTTGTTTGTACATTTTATTGCTCACGTTTCTGTTATTCGTTTAGTAGTCATTGCATACTTGATTTGCATTCACTTGTGAACCTTTGCTACTAACCCCCGCCCTTGGAAAGTTGTGGGAAACCGGAGAGAGAGGCGTATAGGTTCTTTGAATGCCTTATGATCAGCATTGGTATTCAATCCATCTATATTAAGTTTGCAATTCTCAATGAGATCTTGAATAATATGCTTGAGTTTCCAGCAGTTTTCAATTTCATGTCCAATACCATTGTGAAACTTGCAAAAGGCCTTCTCATCCCACCAATGTGGCTTAACATCAGGTATATAATGCTTCGCGAGATATTGAGGATGTGCAAGGTTGTTGGCAATAATTGTTTTCAAGACATCCTCATATGAGTCACCAAGTTTTGAAAATTGACGTCTCTCTTTCTTAGGCCTATCTTGGTATATTGGCTTGTTCTCTTGTTGATTAGATGCATTGAGTTTCATGGCTTGAACAACACTAGACAAGTGGAGCACAGTTTGATCTTTGGGTTGGGAGGAGTCCACAAATCCATCATTGACCACTTGTTTGTTCCTATTCCAATGTGAGTTATTCCCTTTATCCTTGTTAGGGTTGTTGTTATTTTTACCATTGTTGTTGTTGTTGCTTCCATGTTTGGTCTAAATTCCTTGTTCTTTTAAAACATCCTCAATCCTACATGCAGTTTCAACCATGGTGTCAAAGGAATCAAAAACCATCTTCCTAACTTCATACCGCATTTCGGGAACCAAGTTGCTAACAAGGATGTCAATCTTTTCATTTTCAGGAATGGTCCTAGGGTAGCAAGAGCATTGTCGTCTCCACCTTTGCAAGAAAGTAACAAAGGATTCCCCTTGATTTTGCTTTAAGTTGCATAAGTCCAACATGGTGATATATCTTGAAAGATTGCATGCAAAGCGTTGAACTAATCTATCGACAAGCTCTTTGAAATTCTTAACGGGGGGAGTTATGTTGGTGAACCATTCCATCGCTTGACCCTTAAGACTCCTTGGGAACAATCTCATGAGGTACGAGTCATCTTGATGGAACCCAAAACTTGTGGTGTAAAACTGGTGCACGTGATCATGTGGATCTCCATTCCCATCATATTTTTCATATTGAGGGATCTCAATCTTTCTAGGGAAGTCTTTCATGTTAACACTTTTGTCAAAAGGATTAGGACAAATCGAATCCAGTGAGAATGAATTCTTGGGTGCTAATATCTTTTCCATCATGCTCTTAAGTTGTTTGATCTCCTCTTCTTGATATGGACCCTGCTTCTTAATCTTCTTGTCTGCATCAAAGTTGTAGGGGACTCTAGCACCCTTGTTGATTAAACTCTCTAGGAACTTATCTTAGTTTTTCTCTAAATATCTCTCCACATATTGCTAGAAGAGTGGTTCTTGTTGCATTTTCATGAAGTCTTGGGAGCTGAGGTCAAAACTTGAGCTACTACCCCCATACTGTGAACCATGGTGAGCACATCGTGAAGGTAGTATTGAGTTCTTAAGAGGTGTTAGTATCCTATAATGATCATGTCTTGAATCCCTTCTTCCTCTAGGGCTAGGAGATCATAACGGTGTTCTTGAATGTCTTCCACTTCATGGAGTCTTAGAAGGGGTGGATGGAGGAGAGTTGTTTCCACCACCAACACGCATGTTGTTGAATTGATCATTAAGTTGTTGAGCCAAGAGTCTATCTTGCTCCTCCCAGAAGGCTTTCCTTTCTTCCTCCAACAAAGTTTGCCTCTCCAACTCTAGGAGTCTAAATTGCTCTTCCTTTGTAGCTTGTTCATCTAGGAAGGCTTTCTTTTCACGCTCAATCTTCTTAAGTCTTTCACTCATGTATCTTGAATATGTTTTGAGTGGTGAATTTGGTCTTGAATTTTTAAACAAGTCATTGGTGAATGTGGCATTCACACGAGTATCATAAGGTTCATCAACTTGGTTATCATGTTGTGATTTTTCATCTTGATAGGCTTGCCCCGTACCTCTCTCAGTCCTTTGGTGTGCATATAGATATATAGTTAAGATGAGGGGTGAGACTGGTCGACTTTCATGAGAGGAACCACCAAACGGAATGGTATCTTTATGTCTTTCAAATATGTCATCAAGGTGTTAATCCATTTCTCCCCTCTCTCGTCGAGTCATTGTGTAACTCATATCCATATTCGAGCGAGAAGATGCTAAGGGTGTACTCAACTCACTGAGGTTACTCTTGGAATCAAGCCAAATTTCTGAGTTGTTCCTGGGTGATTGATCAAATATGGGTTCTTTTCCCTTACGTTTTCGGCGAGTTTGAACTAAGGGTAATTGGTTGAAGACTACTTGAGGTCATTTTCCTTGATCTACTTGATATCTTGTTGTAACTAGCATGAAAGAAAAGGTACTAGGTGATAGGATGACCCTAAGAAACGTTGGTACCAAACCGGGATAGTAAAGGCATTCACTTGTCCAAAAGAGAGGTGATAAGATAGAATTTATGCAAGAGGCGTAAATCAACACTGCCACAGAGGTGCCCACTGAACGGGTGAATACCCTAACACATATGGATCAGGAGGATGATTTACCCAATTTATATTGATTGAATTTGAATTTGTATGAAAGTGATTGGACAAGAGATTACCAAAACTCTACAAGTGTGTTACCAAAGGATCTAAAGGTTTGTCTTCTCAACGAGGATGATTTCTAGCTCACCAACTCCAAACAATGTCACTTGTGAAATCAAAGGTTACTAGTTCAAGAGGTCAACGCCAAAATCCAAAGTGTAAACAAGCTTCTAACAGCGGGGTAAGTAATCTAATATGATATGGATCAACCAAGGAAGACTAAAAATGACTGGATAGCAAATTGAGCAAGTTGACAGTTAGACACTTAAGAATGCAAGTTTGTTGATTGTTTTGATGTTTTCTTGATGTTTGGTGTATATTTCGATGTTTCACTCATGCAAGACACATCAAGAAGATTGTTTGTTGTAAAAGAAAAAGTCACATCACAACCTGGGTAAGCCAGGGCAATATCTGTTGAATTCCCACTTGAACCAAAGTTCAGCCACGCTTACTCATAGCAGACAACTTAGAAGCTTGGAGGCACGGGCTCCTCCTTACATGTGCACTCACTTCTCAGGCACACCAAGCTTCTAATCCCAAGAGAATCACTTTCCAAAGGACTATTGTCTCTACTAAGATCCGTGAAAATGTGGAAAGTCTTAGTCGGTCTCTGACCTTCCACGCCAACAGATAAAGGGTTTTTGGTTACTAAAACAAAGTTTGTAGTCAAGGCATCCGTTCGGGTGGTTGTGATCAAGTCATTTTCCCAATTAAGGGGGCTCTCCCAATCTTTTCAAAGCAAGGTTTTCACCTTAACAATATAGGAACTTTAACGCACCACTAGGGTACTAGAGGATATTCTTGTTGCCACAACGAATTCACACCTGTCCATTGTGAGACTAATCACAATGACATTTTTTATATACCGGTTTGGAAGGGCTTGGCTTTAGCCTGTTACCGGTTGGGAAATCCACTCTCACTAGCTCTATTAAAGCACTTGGGAGGTAGCCACACTAAAAGAATTATATGAGTTTCTCTTACACCCAAGATCCACAAAAGCAAGGGGAGAGGATAGGAATATAATTCTTAGGATTACAATCTAAAAGGCACTTCAAACAAATAAGAAAATGATGACAATGCTTCTGGATTTTTTATCATCCCACAAGGGTGAGAGCATAGTTTCCTAACATCATTGCCAATCATAAAATACCAAAATAGACGTTCATTTTAAAAGCCTTGCATGTGGGTTCCTATTATAATAAAACAAAATGAAATGCAAGCACAAAGTTTAGCATGCTATCGATCAAGGCAACCTGCAAGACAATTCGTTAGTAGTCTGTGTTTTTAGTATGCTCTTTAAACATCCTACAAACCACTGTTAGGTTGTAATCAACAAGATAAGTTAGAGAACAACAAAGCCCAAAACTCATCAGCATTAGAAAAATCAGAAAATCATAAATCTGATTGCATATTCAGAAAGTAGATAAAAAATCACGCACTTTCAAAAAAGAATTACACTAAAAAATGTTATTGTATGAGCCCGTACGAGGCTTTGGAAGCTGCAAAATAGAGGATTAGACAGGTACAATGATCAAAACCTGCAATTTTTGATAAATCTGTGACTCAATTCCATAAACTAAGAACAACCTAGAAATCTTCAGACAATTTTACCCAAAATAAAAAATAATTGCACTTAATTTGGACCTAATATGAGCAAGATATGATCGTTTGAAGTTGGACTGGAAAACCAAAAAGCTCAATGGTGAAGGCTAAGACTTTTCAAACCCTGCTGACGTCAGCAGACTATGACATTAAAATTGACGGGTTGGGGGCCGTCACAGAAGGCCCATATTTTGACGGTCATATGGACATCAAATTTAACATAGTAAAAAAAAATTGATTTTTGATTTTTGATTTTTTTTCAGATTTTTTTTCTTCTAAAAATTTGCCTCGGGCTGCGTACAGAGATGACTCAAAATCTGCCTCAATTTCTGTGCAAGCTTGTTTGGGCAAAAATATTTGTCACAGATTTGACTTTCGTCAAATATGGGCAAGTTTATAGTCATTTTCAACCAAAATGGCGATCCGGATGCGATGGTGGGGTAAGATTTGGCTCAAAATGAGAGATTTAAAGATACTGAGAGAATAATAGACAAAAGATAGAAGAAATTTTTGAATGTGATGACAGAAATGGATGTTCTGCCCCACGATGGGTGCCAAAAATGTGTGTTACAATGTTGACACACTTCTATGAGTCATTATGTTCAAGATTTCTCAAGAATGAGGTCTCAAATGGCGAATCATAGCTCCCTATTCATGGAGTACAAGGGTTTGTAATGAAGGCCCTTAGTTTAAACCTAGTTATGCCCATGCATGTACACCATGAAATGAGAGATTCAAAGAGGAAGAGCGAGAATGCTAGACTCCAAGATCATCAAATATGCATTGCAAATGAAAATGGAAACTATTCTATATGATAACGATGCATGAAAGGAAATATGCAAACTAATCTATGAAGGAAATATGCAAGATTAATCTATTTAAAGGAAATATGAATCTAAATTAACATGAATATACTCTAAATGGATTGCCATGGATGCATGAGAGAAGGAGACAAGAAGAAGAGAAGTTGCACGGTTCAAGCTCAAATGCTCAAACTCTCCTCCAAAGTTGCTCTCCAAACCTGCAACATAACAATAACATAAAAATTATATATCTGGTGTCTAAATGAGAAGGAGAGGGCTCCTTATAAATGAAAGTGTGGAGAGGAATGCATCCTCAAGAGCAATGTGGGATAAATCCCTAAAAAAAGGCAAGTAAGAGGAAAAAGCCCACCACTTCGGAATATGTGTGGAAAAAAAAGAGTTTTATTTATTTTTTATTTGATTTATTTCCTTTTTTTCATAAAAAAGAGAGCTTTAAGTGGGGATTTTATTTATTGAATTAAAAGAGGGATTTTATTTTAATTAAATAAGATTATTTAATTTAATTAAAAGAGAGATTTTAATTAGAGAAATTCAAAATGAGGGAGAGGCAGGATTTTTTCTGGAGGCAACGGTCACCTGCAACTCGCCAAGAGGATTTCGGGGCATAGCCACGAGGAAGGATAGGTTGTAGAGAACATCAAGGGAAGATTTACAGTGGTGATGGCTACTCCCGATGGCCTTTCAACCTTCAGAATATGGCAAATATGTAGGGTCGTTATCCCATGGAAGGGAGAAATGGGGGAACTAACTATAAACACCCTGGTCGCAGAGTTTATGGTAATGGAAGGAGATGGGAGAACGGGAATAGAGCCAGCAATCAGCCCCCAGTTTACACATGGATCGGTAAAAACTTTGACTTCACAAAGATTGAGCACAAGTTTTACCGACCGAAGCAACCTCTGGAAATGGAGCAACCGATTGCACCACTCCAACAAACTAGCAAACCAATGGAGAATATCAGATATGAGATAATGTATACACTCATGATTTCAAACCCTCTATGGTCTGATGCGGTGGGATCCTTCAAAGAACGGGCTTTCTTCTTCAAATGGATGGGATCATGGCCATTGGTGTCCCTCATCCACGAATGGTGTAGCCAGGTATGGAGTAAGGACTCAAAACTAAAAACCCTTACAAATGGCTTTTATATGGGCACAGTGTCTGTTAAAGAGGAAAAAGATTGGATCTTAAAGAATGGACCCTATTTAATCAATGGAAAGGGAGTTTACATAAGGACTGGACAAAAATTTTTGATCCTATGAAAGAAAAGCTAACTGAATATACGGTGTGGTTGAATCTATATAACCTCCCAATGGAATACTGGGATGATGTCGCGCTAGAGAAAATAGGAAATAAAATTCGTACTTTCATCTCTGCAATGGAGGTTATAAGTAAAAAAGATTCATCTATACACCCTAGAATCCTTATAAATCTTCAATGCAATAACCCGGTTCCAGATTTTATCGTATTAGGAACCAAGCAGGGCACCTGGAAGCAAACACTTGAAGTGTGGGAGGGTGAGGAGAACCCAACATCTCCCACAAAGACTAATTTGGATGCACAAAAAAAGGGAAAGGGCTGAAGGAGGATTCTTTGTTGGACCAAATTGAACTAGAGAAATTAATAAATGAGAAAGGATCAGCAAAATTAATAGCACATCAAATATGCAATTTGGATACACGACAATTCAATACTCCACCATGGAAAAAGGACTATAATGTGGCAAGAGAAGAGGTCATCAGGGGAAATATCATAAATAATCATGGGGAGGAGGATAGACTCTCCACACAAAGGGTTTTGGAAACACCCCTTTCTCTGATAAGAAAGGAAAAGTGTTTGGAAATCACTCCAACGAATTTACACCACAGGAAGACTAACCCAGTGCCATAGGCTTCTCTTCATAAGGACAAGGAAAGGGTAATATATCATATGCCCCTAGTGGTTATGGAAATGTTAGCCTTTCGAGACCAGGAAGACCCCATAAATAGAATGGAAGGAAATAGGCCAGCAATGCCTTTTTCACATTTATAGGAAATGGGATCCCTTCAAAGGAAACTACAAGATATGCATGAAGGTGCAAATGATAATCTACATTTCAAGGATGTAGAAATCTCCCCAATTAGAAACCTAAATAGCTCCTTTGACATCTCTAGAGATAATGGGGAAGGCTTAGAGGATTGGGATTCAGACTATGCCACAAATGATGAGGAAGGAGGCTTAAATGATCTAGGCCTCTTTGAAACTCAAGGAGTATGTGAAGAAAGAACAGTGGAACAAACCCCATCCCAACTTCTAAAACCACGGATTGGAGAGAAGAAATGGGGAGGACATAAGTCCAACAAGGCAAAGTTAGCTATTGTCGGCAGTGCTTCAAATCAAGCCAAAATTACAAGATCGGGAAAAGGCTATGCCTTTTCCCAAGAATTATGAAACTCTCATCTTGGAATGTTAGGGGCTGCAATGCCTCTGAAAAATTATGTTTGATGAAAATATATTTTGATCAAATGAAACCAGACTTGATCCTGCTTCAGGAAACAAATATTAAGCAGGAGGACCTTGAATTTTTTGTTAAAAAATTTGGTAGATGGAAATGTGCTATGGTGGAAGCTCAAGGTGCTTTAGGAGGCATGGGATGTCTTTGGAATGAAGCAACAATGGATGTCACCATTCAACAATCTCAACAAAACTGGCAATGGATGATGGCTCACTCCAGACAACTGAAATGCAGTATCCCAGTTTTCAATATATATGGTCCAAACAACAAAGGGTAGAAAAGGAGGCTTTGGGAAAGCTTGAAACCAACTCTAAATGGATTGCATGAGGAGATGGTTATCTGAGGAGGTGACTTTAATGCCATCTTAAAACCAGAAGATAAAAAAGGTGGCAGGGGCTGGAGTAATGACAACCAAAGGGACTTTAGCAACTTTGTTAATGACAATGGACTAATTGAGCTGACCTTTAAAAAATGGGATTTCACTTGGACTAATAGAAGGGCAAGCTTTTTGAACATCGCAAAAAAGCTGTATAGATTCTTTTTGGCAGGGAACTGGGCTGAACCCTTATGGACATGTGAAGCTGAAATCCTTCCCTTCCCAGGCTTTGATCATTTCCCCATTTGTTTGAGAATACAGGATGAAAGAACGCCTGATAGGTGTCCCTTCAAGTTTGAGATAATGTGGTTCCAAGATGAAGGTTTTGCTGAAATGATTGCAACATGGTGGAAACAAGCACCTCGAAGATCAGGTAATAAGGCCTTTCTCTTTTTCAAGAAATTACAGTTCATTAAGGAGCAATTAAAAATCTGGAATAGAGACACCTTTAGGAACATTTTTGCAGAAAAACATAAGGTAGAAGATGAACTTAACAAGCTAAGTTTAAAAGTGATTGAAAATGGCATGCATGATGAGGAATTTCAAGAAGAGATCCACCTACAAAAGGAGTTAGAAGGTTGGTTAAGAAAGGAGGAAATATACTGCAAACAAAAATCCAAGGAGACTTGGCTCAAAGACAGTGATAAAAATACAAAATTCTTCCATAACTCTGTCAAGATTCGAAGAGCTAGGAACAAGATCTATAGCATTCAAAATGGCAATGGGGAAATTGTAGATGACATGGAAAACATCAATAAGGAGGCAGTGGCTTTCTTTTTAAAAAAACTTCATAAGGAAAGGAATGTGCAATTAATTGAGGAGGCCCTGACTGTTATACCCAATGTAATTTCATAAGACCTAAATAAAATGCTAATAGGCCCAACTACAAAGGAGGAGGTTAAACGGGCCTTATTTGGTCTGGGGGGGGGGACAAAGCCTCGGGGCCAGATGGCTTCCCATATGTTTTTTTCTAGAAACTGTGGCATATTTTAGGGAATGACTTATGGGAAATTGTGGAGGAATCAAGACAGGGGAGCTTTATCCTGAAGGATTTCAACACTACCTTTTTGACCCTTATCCCTAAGAGGGATGAACAAATCACCTTTGATGACTTTAGGCCCATTGCTCTCTACAACACTACTTATAAATTTATTTCTAAGGTAATAGCTAATCGTCTGAAGCTTGTTTTATACAAAATAATATCAGAAGAGGAAAGTGGATTTTCACCTGGGCGCTCCATCTTTGAAGGGATTATTATTGCACATGAGGCTATTCACTCGATCAGAGCTACCAAATCTCAAAAAATGATGGTTAAATTGGATATAAAAAGAGCTTATGATGAAGTAGACAAAACTTTTCTAATGAAAGTGCTAAAGGGTTTTGGTTTCTCTGAGAAATGGATGCAGTGGGTCAATGGATGCATTGATAATCCAATGATCTCTATTTTGGTAAATGGAAGCCCACAGGGATTTTTATCTCAAGAGAAAGGAATTAGACAAGGGGACCCCCTGTCCCCCTTTTTGTTTATTATTCTGGCAGAATTTTTAGGCAGGATAATTATGAAGAGGAAAATCATTGGTAAATGGAAAGGCATTAAAATTACAGAGGGAGTGGAATCATTGACACACCTACAATTTGTCGATGATACTTTTTGGGGGGGAGATGCTATTGAACATGAAGCAAGGGTTATGAAAGAAACTTTAGACATGTATGGGGAAGTTTCTGGACAACACATCAACTGGAAAAAATCAGAGATTTTTTTCTTCAATACACCTCAACACACACAAGGCAGAATTTGCAGAATAATGGGAATGAAGAAAGGACAGATACCCAACAGATATCTTGGCATCCCCTTTTTTGGAGAATGAAATACAGCTGATTTGTGGAAAGACCTAACAGAAAAATGTCTAAAAAAATGGATGGATGGAAAGGTAAATGGATTTCATCGGATGGAAGAATACTAATGTTGCAAACTGTAATATCTGCCATACCGGTTTACTCCATGATGTGTCTAGAGATCCCAAAAAAAGTGTTTAAATTCATAGAACATAAAATGTGAAAATTCTTCTGGAATGGGGAAAATGAGGAGGAGAAGATCCCACTTTTGGCTTGGGAAAAAATATGCAAGCCCAAAGCAAAAGGAGGAGTAGGCATAAGAAATTGGCATCAGATGAATAAAGCTTTAGGAGAAAAACTGATATGGAGCATGTATGCCCCTCCAAATCAATACTGAGCTAGGATCCTACAAGGAAAATACTTAGACTCTGGAGAGAATGACAAAATATTAACAATTAGGGACCCCTCTAAAGGATCAACAATTTGGAACTTTATGTTATCATGCAGACCGATCATCACAGATCATTTATCTTGGCAAATCTGAAATGGAGAAAGAGCAAACTTTTGGATGGAATCCTAGGATGGTCAAAAGGAAATAGTGGAAGAGGAAGATTGTCAGGATTTGAAGGCTTACTTTGTGGAGAAATGGGGGGAGAAAGTCAGAGATTATGTAATTCAAAAAGAAGACCAGACAAGGAAATTCTGGGATTGGAAGGATGTAAATCTAGAGGATTTAACAGCCCAACAAAAACATAGGATGCAATTAATCTTTGAAAAATGGAAGGTGAAGATGATTACAAAACATGATAGACTTATATGGTGTGGCTCTATCTCAGGGAACTACTCAGTGAAACTAGGATACAACTTCACTGAAAGATTGGAAGACTTGAAGTTTGAGTCTCAAGATTTATGTTGGCATCAGGATGTACTACCGAAGGTGGGGGCATTTGCATGGCTAGCCATTAAGGGGAGGATTTTAACAGCAGAAAGAAGGAAAAGAATGGGCATGGAAGGACCAACACAGTGTGTGTTATATAAGAAAAATGAAGAAATAGTGGATCATCTTTTAGTTCAGTGTCAATTTGCTAAAAAGTGTTGGGATTATGTGCAAACAAAAATGGGCTGGGAGGGACCTAGAGAGCCCAATGTGAAAGGAATTTTTGATGGTTGGCCAAGACCCCTAAATATTTCAACTTTATCCAGCATTGCTCTAATCACCCCTTCCTTAATTGTATGGGAAATTTGGAAGGAGCGAAACCGAAGAATCTTCAGAAGCGAAGTGGAACCCATAACAAGATGCCTCTATAGGATTGATCGTGCTATAGAATAAGTGATGGGATCTTCTGCCTCAAGAAAGCAAGCCCTCTGCATTCCCTTCACACAACAAGATGGTGTAATCCAAAATATATGGCGAGGAATCAAATTTAAAGCACCCTCTGGGGCATTGGTAGTAAGGAAAAACAAGAAAAGCAAGGAGATTATTTTGTGGGAAACACCAGAAGAGGGATGGTGTAAAGCAAATTTTGATGGGGCAGCACAAAACAGTCCAGGAAGATCAGGGGCAGACATCATTATAAGGGATGCAAAAGGGGAGACTCTATCTTATGGAGCAATGAGATTGAAGGATGGAACAAATAATGAAGTTGAGTGCAGGGCAACAATGTTGGCAGTTAAACTAGCAAAGCAAACATGAGTGAAAAAGTTACATTTGGAGGGGGATTCTTTACTTATCATTTAGGCTATAAGAAATCTGTCAGTTAATGCTTGGCACCTCCAAAACTACATCGACACTATCAGAGAAGATTTGCAAAGTTTTGAAGATTATAAAGTGTCCCATATCAAACGCGAGGGAAATAAGGAAGCTGACGTCCTATCTAAATGGGCAGTATCTATGGAAAAGGTGGAAAATTTAATTTTTGAAAATCTTAGTGCAAAGGACAATGGGATATCATCTCTGTTGAGTCAAATTTAAAAAAAAAAAATGTGGATCAACTGGAAAGCATTTTAGGAATTATTATTATATAAGGTGGATTGGGAATTGTATCTGTCCGATCATCATTTAATATGGGTGATGAAATGCATTAATAATTGGGAATAAATGGCGGCATGTAGTGTGAATGGTTAAGCTAAAATCGTGTGAAAAGACTGAAGGTTGGGAGAAGGGACAACGTGATGGGACATGAATTAAAGAGAAAAGCATGTCACTTGTTTATTTAAACAGACCTTCTAATCTCTTTTTCATATCCTCTGTTTCCTTTTTCTCTGTGTAATCAATTTGTGCAGGTGTAATGACTAAGGGTGATGGAGCTAAATTTCACTTTCCAGACTAAGAAGCAACAAAAGGGTATTTATGGCCCAGTAGAAGACTTAAGATTGAATAAAATGCTGCTCTTCCCCACAAAGAATATGATAACGACAATGCAGAACACTCTGGGGCAACTTTTCAACAATGACAATAGATGATGGAAATTACAGGTGGACACAGCTGCAATGATAATGGCATGGGGCTTGGAAATTGGCAAACATGAAAATCATGTAAAGTGGGTAATGGAGTCTCTGTTTGAGAAGGCTTTGTTGGAAGGGATAGAATCTCTACTAGAATGGGCACACCCGGGGTGGGCCTTTGATTATAGTGAGATATATGTAGATGAAGCGATGGGTTATGAGGTGGGAATCATCCCTTTTCTCAACTGACCGAAAGGAGTGGACAGAGAGGCTTACATTGTGGAGCGGAAGATAGCTTGGAGACAGTTGAGGATGACCATTCATGCGGCCCATATTGCAAAACAAAAGGGTAATCTTAGTCATGGTAATTCCGAGGAGATGCAAGACTGCTCGAGCTCGACGGGCAAGGATTATCAATAAATGATTAGGAAAATCCACAATGTTTTTTTAAAAGAAAAATGGAATGAAGTTTTTTGAGTAATGCTAGGAATCTGAACCTGGGGAATGCACGACGATGCAATGTAAAGGCAGGGAAATGAAGGCCTCTTTTTGAAATTCCTCAATGAGCAATCTGTAGAGATGGAGAAGAAACCAGAGTTGGAGGAACCGACGACGGATATGATAAGCTACTCGATGTTTTTGCCTCTGTGTAAAAGAGGAATTTTGTAATCTTTACAAAGTCTTTTATGTAATGGGGTTGGGTAGTTTACTAGGCTTTCAAGCCATTATCTTGATGGGAAAAGATGAAGTGTTGTTGAATCTTATGACAAAAGGAATGAATGAGTCTGTAGATGACTCCATGTAATGCAGTTTGTAATTTTTTTTCTAAAAATCAATAAAATATAACCTATTATCGATAAAAAAAAGAGATTTTAATTAAATAAGATAAGATTATTTAATTAAAAGAGATATTTTCTTTTAATTAAATAAGATTATTTTATTTAATAAAAAGGGATTTCATTTTAATTAAATAAGATCATTTTATTTAATTAAAAGGGGTGTTTTCTTTTAATTAAATAAGATTATGGATAAAATGATAAAACCTTAGGAAATATTGAAATAATTGAATTAATTATGATTTGATCGAGGAAATTGATTTGAATTAAAAATGTTGCAAAGCATTGATTCAAGAATTTGATAAATTGATTCTATCATTTGATAAATTGAGGAATGGGGGCCCAAAGTCTAGGGGACCATTTTAGGGTGCATACATTTTGCTATAATGATTTTTCATACTTCATTTTGAAAGTGTTCCTTTCTTTTAACAGTTGCTTCATTTGAGCTTTATTTAATTTTGGAATTTTTACCCCAATATTTGATGTCATAATTCGGTCAACCTCTCCTACCTTAAGGGTCGTCATATGACCAAATGTCTTCTCAATGTCAATTATCTTTGGCCTTTTATTAGGAGGGTATACTGCCCAAATCATCATGGATTCTTCTCCTGGATCAAATCTTGATCTAACATAATTTTCTTTTGCTCCTTCAACATTTAACTTATACTCCTTATCATTACTATGTAAAAAGTTTTCAAATACTAGAGCTGCACTTAGATCCCACCTAGGGAATACCATGATCCCTGCCTCTTGTAGTAGTCATCTTCCCCTGTCTCGTGTCATAATACTGATTTCATGGTTAATATTCATCTTCAATCTATTCAAAAATTGTTGCTCATTGTTTGGGGTGGAAGTAGGGATTGACTCTTTTAGTTTTTTAGCTTTAAAGTTATACAAAAAGGTCTTGAATTATGCTGATTTTACAAATTGATCATCAGAAACAAAAAGACTCGTAGGTAGAGAGCCTAGCATCTTCATCAAATTTGAACTTCATGGACACCCCTTTTCCTTTGTCAGGGATTTCCAGGTACTTGTCAACTATCATTCTTGGGACCTGTTGAAAATGAGGTTGATCCTTGTTTTCTTCATAAGACTCCTTACTCGATGATGTGTATTGTATATGTTGCATCTCTTTCATCTTATCCGCCTATTATTGGTTATATTTTTCCACTACTTCCTTGGCTTCTTGATCCTCCAAGTTCTTAAAAACATCTTTTGGAGGAAAGGGAATGTGTTCATATCCACCAAGGCTTTGAATTTTCCTTGCATAATTGATATAGCCCTCAGGGTCATATCCCTTTCTGGGATTAGCCTCATTCAAGTTATATTGTGCCAATACCTTATCCCTAATGAGATCATAGGATCTTTTTAAAACAATAGTGAAGTCACAGAATTTCAGTGTGCCTGGCATAAATGATTGTTTGCAAGCTGAGGCCAAATACAAAAAACTATAATACTCTAATTTTCTGACAATCTCCAAGTATACAATCCTATCAGGAACTGTTTTGGGAAATTTATAAGGTTACCCTTCAAAACCAAATGCTTTGATCGTAGTGAAATATTTATGGACATACAAGTCTCCCCAGATGTGATTTACTATATTTCTCTCATCAAATTCCATTGGTCTTAGAAATTTCTTAATTTTCTCAGAAATAGAATAATCACAATGATGATTATATATCCTACAAATTGTCTTCACAAAAACTCTTCAAAATGAACATAGTGGGATTTTGTAAACCTTGAATCCCAAATAGAAGTCCACAATTGGACTGACATTGACTCTCCTTCCTTTCCAACTTGTCTGATTCTTAGTCCTTCTTGACACACCCCAATCTCATGGCCATGAAAGAATATCATATGAATTAGGATAGAATAATGCCTAAAATAGATGCGTTCATGATCCTTTTTATAGATCTTGACCCAATATCTATCATTCTAGAGATATACTCTAAATAATCAAATGATCTAGGATTATGACACTTGACGTTTTCTGCAATTACCATTGGGGAAATGAACATGAAGTATGGAGCTTCAATTCCTACCACCTTCCCTACTAAGCAATAATTATATTTCATGTATGGATCAAATAGGTCAACACTAAATGGAGGGTCATCTTCATCATTGAGAGGGATCAATTTCTTATTTGATTTGATTTGATTTGATTTGCTTCTCTGTTTCTGTGACAGGTGTTTGCATGCAGGTGATTCTTGGGAGCTGTAAGGTTGATAGTTTTTCATCAAATCCAATATGGTATCAATGCTCTATCTTATTTCATGGGTCTCACACCCAGATTCCTTTCCACATATTTTTTATTTAGATTTTTGCATTTTTGCAATCTGGTGGATATCTTGGCTATTTCAGGTCCTGGGATCATTTTTCTTGCATGGGATGAATTATTTTTAGATGTTCTTCATGTTTCTATAGAGTTTTTTCATTCTTGGATATTGTAGACATCTATTTCTGTCATTTTTTTTTGCAAACACACTGAGATAAAGTGTCATCTGATGCATGCTTGGGATCTTGGATTTTTTTGTGCCTTTTTGTACTCACACTACATTATAAAGTGCCATGGGGGTTGTTTTACCTTTGTCAAGTGAGTGTTCCTTCCATGTCATTAGCCTCATGATGTGTGTCAAGAGAGTGATCCTTCCACAACACCATCCTTTATATGTATTTGTACTCTTAATTGCACTTTCTATGTTTATGGTTCTTCCACATGCAATTATTCTTGGCAGTCTGGTTAAGTGTACCTATCATACCTCTTTGTGATCAACACTATGGGGGTATATCTTGTTGGTTCTAATGCTTCTTGGTTCAATGGAGTGATCTATGTATTCATTATCTGTTCCTACGTACTAGGCGAATGCAGTGACTGGGTACCTGTGCATTTCGGTGAGATGGATCATTTACCATATGGACACTCTTTCATTCCAGTTTTGGAGGCATCTTTCCATTAGCTCTTTAGGATTTGTTTGTATTCTTCTCTACCTGATCGTGTTCTATTACAATGGAGGTTCCAAGAGTTATTCTTTGACAGTGTTTGCAGCTTCATGCGTTAGAGGAGTTCTACATGTTCTTCCTCTTTTCCTATTCTTCTGGGACATTCTCTAGTTGGAGGCTTCTTCAGTCCTTCACTAGTCTTATTCTTTTCAAAGGGGTTTTTCCCACTGGGTTTTCTCCTTTTCCTCCTCTTTATAGAGAATTTTTTGTATTTGGGTACCCGATGAGGCCTTGTTGTCGGGACCCATTTCCTGCTTTCAGTAGTTGTTTCTAGGTTTTTAGCTTCTCCCTAAGTTTATCTTAAGGGGAAGGGGGTGTTACAGTAAAAGGTATTTTCACTTATTAATTAAATCATCACTGATTTAATTATTAAGATACCTTATTCACTTATTGATTAAATTATTAAGTCACCTTTTTATCTCTAGTTTACTTAAGCTAAACTTTAGGCATGTTATAATTAATTCTTTTATTAATTATTCATGCAACCTAGGTTTCTCCACCTTTTGGTGTTTGATCTTCTTTATAAGGATTGATCTCTTTGTATTTTGTAATTAATTCCATTCCATTATTATTGAATCAATTGAGGATGTTTCCTCTTCCACAGATCTGTTGTTTTTGGCCTCCATAGCTTTTGCTTCTCTCTTTTTGTGAAAGGTGTTTGCATGTAAGTGATTCCTGGGAGCTGTAAGGTTGATAATTTTTCATCAAATCCAATAATATCCACCCTTTTTAAGTCTTATCCAACCTTGTATACTCATTTTCTAGGTTTATGAGAATTATAGAATAATCTTGTGAATCATCTAGACTAAACACTTCAATCACTGCATTTTTAGATATATAGATAGAGGGCTCTCCCTGTAAGTTTTGTATGGCCTTCTTTTTAGGGTTATAATGGTTTGCAAGAAATTTTAGGAGGTCCATATTTATAAAAATGTTTGGGACCATGAGTCTCCCTAAAATTGTTTTTCATGGGTTACATAGTGGTTGATGATAAGTTCTCCTGACATAGTGAAAGATGAATAATTCATACCCCCTCACACTAGTCCATATATCTCCTACTTCCATATATCTATCCTCAATTTTATCTGCCTCAATTCTATTTTGTGTAGATGCCCTTGACTTTGGACCCAACCCTTCCATTTGATCTAACATATCTTGATGTAACTTTATTGGAGGTGTGGATTTTGTTTCAATTTAATGTTTCTTACTATTATTAGTTTCATCTTTATTTTGTCTTTTTCCTCTTGAACTACTACGACCTTCCATTGGTGCAATTGAATTATTCACAGAATAAAAGTTTGCATATACTGGAAAGATAACCTACTTGAGAATGATGAAAGGATGTCATTCTTACTCTGTTTGTGAATTCCCTTGTCTCTTGTTCTCCGCAGTTTCTGTTTTCAGAGGTTTGCTTCTGATAAAACTTAATCTAATCAGTATTCCTTAGATCAATTATTTGTGTGAGCCATTAATGTTTGCATAATCAGTTTTTACCATCGTTGAAACCTTCTAATTGATATGTCGATATGATCTCCATTGGCTCCATATTTATTAGTTTGTTTTTTTAGATCAGTGAACCCTTCAAAATGTCCCTTTGATCCATTAGTGTCTTTTGATTTCTCTCTAATCCATCGACACAACTCTCGTCAATCTATTTTACTTCTGTAAACAAACCCTCATCTTAATTATCTTATCGAGGAAGCGGATGTTGCATTATTCCAATGAATCTTTTAAAATGAAATTCTCTTATCTACTTAGGAACAAATTATGCATATCATTCTCTAGAAAACACTTTATATTCACCATCAACATAACTTGCATTATCAGAAAGCATTCAAGAACTCATTCTGATAGCACTTGTTTCCCCGATAAGTTTTATCGATAGGACTCAAATGATCTTCCTCTGATCATAGTGATCAATAATGCTATCAGTGTAGCTTACACTATCATAAGGGTTATTTAGGATCATCCTGATGGATATAGTTTCTCCGATGATAGTTATCTCGGTATAAATTCCGCTGACAATATCCATGACTCATTATGATTAAGTTGTGTCGCCAAGACTCCTTTCAGTGACTTATAATATAGATACCTTTCTTTCTTTCAAATTATTCATCGGTGAAACTGATGGAAGATTTCTCCAATAATAGTTATCGAAGTAACTTGTGATATTGGGCTTAGTAAATTTTCTTGTTTCGATAGCTTTAGTCTCCTCGATGAAAATCATCGGCAAAAATTTGTTCGATAATATTTTTCTTTATCTTCTTTTGTAGTGGTTCATCTTATCGGTGAGACTTCTACTGATGTTCTATGCTAAAGATATCCTTAGTTCACTCAATTTTATTATCAGTGAAACAAATAGAATATCTCCCAAATGTAGTTTAAGTAAACACCATTGGAGTAACATGTGTGATCGAAGAGATCATTTTTCTTTGTTTCAATGGTATTCGTTTCCCCAATGAAATTTGCATCGGTGAATCCTCTACCGATGCATCTTTCGCGTATGCTTTCCTTTGTCAGTCTAATCTCCAAAAGGCTTGACCGATGACCAACGAGGTATTTTCCTTTGTTCAGTTCCCTTATCGGCGAAACAAATAAGTCACTTCTTCGACACAATAAACTATCGAGGTAACTTTCCTTATCGGCCCTGTCTTAATCATCTCCTCTGCTAACTTTTGTTCCTCCAATAACATCATATCTTTCCTCGAAACCTTTATTGGGGTAGAACATAAACTAATATGATGAATTTACCCGATGAATCCTTGTGTGAAACACACTTATTTATGCATTTTCCCAATCAGTGTAAAAACATTCATCTTTATTCGATATGTCAAGCCTTGCAACATACACAGAATGAGATGGGAGGAAACTACATAATGTTTTCCCAATGAGTGATATCTCTCAAGAATTCAATGGTATAAGGATGTCCTTATGGATTTGCTATTGGAAGGTCCAACCATTGCTCACAAGTGTGTAGAGATTGTTTAAGAAAACTTGAGTAGCTCCAACCTTTGATCAAATACAAAGCTTGGTGATGACTAAAATTGGCTATGAGAGGAAGATATATAGGAATACTTTATGCAATTTTTACCCTTAAATTTTGCCAAAATTTAAGGTTCCAATAGTTTCCTTTTTTCTCCCCTCCACAATCTCATAGCTTTTCTAGTGGGTTGTATCATGGAGTCTTGTCTCATCTTTGATGTGTGCTCTTGCTCTTCCTATGAGACCACTTGTCCTCTTGCAATAGCATTCCGAGCATGATACTAGTGGTGGAGACATTTTGGTTATCAATGTCTGTTCAACTAGTTGACTTGGAGCCTTTATATGAATAAAGGATGCAAAGCGATGTGTTAAATATATAACTTAAGCCAATTTGGATCAACTAAAATAATTTATCTTCCTGGATTACTTCATATTAAATATTGTAAATGAGAATACCTTTCAAACCATTGTAATCTTATGCATATCAATTTTTCTTAAGTTAGAGGATATTTAAAAAAAAAAGTTATTTTGAGAAATATTAGTAATTGGTAAAGCTTTTATAGAAAATGATTAAAAAATAAATTCTCGCTTGCCCAATTGGTCTCTCTATGAACTGAATTTCTAATTGCATGAGCTTAATTTTATACAACATAATGCAATTCAACAAAATTATAGCTTATTTATACACAAGTCAAGATTTCCAATGGCATGAACTTAATTGTACAAGACACAATGCAATTCAACAAGCTTTTAGCTCATTTACACATAAGTAAATTAAAAACCTTTAGATAGGGCACCATTTTTCCCTATGTTGGAAATGAAATTTATTTGACGTCTAAGAGATTGTACATAATTTTGTATTTTCTAGAAAGCAATTCAATGTAATTATACCTGACAATAGTCTCATTTTTTGGTTCGATATTACAACACAACGACTTCCAAAAACTAGATTTATAACTATACAAACTTAGTTCAACAAATGACAATTTATTTAACCATTTATTAGTCGATAGGCTCTTTATGGGGAGACTTCAGCCATATTCTCTAGTGTCTTATGTCGGGAAGCAAAGTACTAGAATATTTGGGAGGAATGTGAATATGAGGTGCTGTTACCAACGTAACAATGATCTTTATGCACAAACCCATGGAATCGATCACCATAATGATCTCCCTCCAAGTCCTAGCGACCTTTAAGTTGCCCACTTGTGCAGTACCGCTCAATCGAGAACTTTAATAAATTTTATTTTATTATCAAAACTTGTTATTTATTATCATTATTGTTAACATTGTTTGTTTGGTGGGATTGCCCATTTTAGGCAGGCAAGAAACAATAATTTTGCTACTGATATTAGTGCCATTTTCTCCTTCATAGATTCCAACAATGCGTTTGGTTGGTTTGAATTTTCTTGGGGCAAAGGTAAGATCGGCCAAATTTGAATGATCCACCCACACCTGCGCATGGACAAATTAGAAAGATCAACGTTGAATTTGATCTAATTTTTTTAGATTAGATATGATTATGGGTTATGAGGTTTTTGTTGGAAGTTTCAAGAGAATAATACTCTTATTATTTATTTTGTATATTTTTCAACAATGTGGGTACGAGGCTTTTATTGGAAGAATCAGGGAAATTATTATTATTTTTGTTTAATTTATATATTTACAATTTATTGTATTTGTTATTTTTTATATGTTTTTGTGAGTTAAATGTATAATTTAGCTTTTTGAAGGTTTTTGTTTTATGTTCTTTGTTGATGAAACATACATTCTTGTTTCTTCATATTTCTTTTGGTGATGTGTATTATTTTGTCTTCCTCCTACAAAATGATGTGTTCTACTGAGGATATTATGCTTGTGTTGCCGAGGAGATGCTAAGAATATGCGTATGTTGAGGAAAACCGCACTAGGGGTGGATAGGTTTGGTAGTTTTACTCGATAGAGATGGAGTTAGAAATATAAAGAAGGAGAGATATGAATATAAAGAGGGAGAGATAGGGATAGAAAGATTGATGTAAACGGGGAAAGATAGAAAGATTGTTAAAGAGATAAATATATAGCGTGAGAGAGATGAAAGGAGACATGAAGAAAAATATAAAGACATGAAGATAGAGAGGGATAATGAGAGAGGGGGAGATGAAGAGATAGAAGGAGAAAGATATACGAGGTGATATATAGAGAATATGTGTGTGTGTGTGTGTGTGTGTGTGTGTGTGTAGATAGATCAATAGATAGATAGATAGATATAGTAGATCAAAGAGACATAAAGGAAATGAGCTATAAAAATAGAGAGGGATAGAGATCTCTAAATATATATAGAGACAGGGATCGATAGGGAATGAGGGAAAGAGAGAGATAGAAAGAGGCAAAGAAAGAGAAAACATAAAGTGTGAGCCATCTAGTTAAATAGTAAACCATAAGAATAATCATCCATTACATTAATAATATCCATAAACCATTTGACCAAGCATAAAGTATATAAACATGTTCATGCCAACTATCCATCATATACATTAAGGCTTAAAAAGGAGGAAGCTCGACTAAAGAAGATGTCTCTCTAAGAATACATGAAAAATCAAGGATGTAATGATTTTTTCATGTTAGCACCAAAATATCATTATTACATAAATATTTTACTATTGTCGTACCCATTGCACCTCGTTAGGGTGCAAGTGCTAGTTTATATAAAGTAACTTTGTTGCTAGCTAGAGAATTTATTTTTTGGGATTGAAAATTACATTGAATTGACATCTTGAAAGATGTTTTCATACATTTTTTAGTTTAATTTTACCTGTTATTGCTTTGCTATCAACTAGGGCATTCATTTTCTAGAATAAAAAAATGACACTAAAATAATTTATAGAGAGAAGTTTTTGAGAAATTTTGGCAACAAACCTAATTTCCAAGAAAATAGACATTTATCTTTGCTTAGCAAATTCGTGTTCATTTTGTTGTTCAGACATTGGTCTCCTTGAACTATATTTTTAGCTACACCATCTTTTACAATTTTTTATTTAAAAATAAATAAATTATTTTAGCCTCATCTATATATGAGCTACTTTGTTATTAGGTGAAGCATTAGTGTTTTTAGATTGAAAATGGATTTGACTTGGTTTCTTGAGATATTCATGGATAAATATTGGTGGTTAACAATTGTAGATCTTAGGAGAACGAGGTTCTCAAATGGGTTCAATAATCTACATGAATAAGACTTTTATCTACACAAAATTTATATTGTCAATCAATTCAACATCTCTGGATAGGCTAGGCATTGATAATGTTTATTTTTTTTATTTTATGACTAATGTAGAAAAGCACAAGTTAAAAAGATTGAATAGCAAGAAGAAAGTTCCTAAACATGCGAATCTTGCATCGATTCTCAATATTTTACTTTTCGTGAGCTTGTTGTACATGTGCTAAAAACTTCAGACCAAACCATGTTTCGAGTGAAGTTGGATTTGGTTGAGTGCAAAAAAGGGTTTTTAGAGAGTATACAAACAAGTTACAAATATTAAAATTTTTAAGGCTTGATATCTGAACTTCATTTTAGATTTATGGTGGAAGTTAAGACAACCATTATTGCAATGCTATATTACATAGTCACATATTGTTGTTGTGCAAATTTAGGTTAGACATATATGTCTCTACTTTAGGGCCAAGTTAAGTGTAGCCTTGTACTGGTGATAATTTTAGTTAGGACTTGTAAATATTTTGTTTTGGGTATAAATATATCTCAAAATATCTCATTCTTGTGTACAATTTTGTTTGTGATATAAATTAACCTAAACATCAATTAGATATATTTGGCTTGGGTAATTTACGTTTAGTCTTTAAGATTTTTTTTGTCTTTTTGTCTTTTTTATTTATTTATTTATAAATTTTAAAGTGGGCAAATTTAGTAGAAGCTTAAAAACATTTATTTTCTAGGCTAGTTTTTCTTAGAAAACCTTATAATCTTAATTTTGAAAATTTCAACTCATGCACATTACTTTTAAATCAAAATAATGTCTTGTATGCACAAATCAAATTGAGGTATTCTAACATATTAACTTACAATTTCCTTGCACCCCTTTTGGTGCGAGTGCTAGTATTCTTTTTTTCTATAAAGTGCAAAGATTTTTAACCTAGCTCTTGCTCCAAGTGAGACCACAAATGGGGGACCTCATCGCTAATATTAACACTCGACCACCCTTCTGGCATAAACACGTAACTGTCTTACTCCTCTTATACGTACTCATATTGTGCGTCCTCCTCCTTCACATTCTCCTCCTCCAAAACCTTATCCATATCCTTCGCATCCTCTTCCTCCTCCTCTTCCTTCTCTTTTCATCCTTTGTGGGGTTTGAACCTTCATGGCACCTTAACAAGTTACTTTTTCACAATTACACCATAGGGTCAATCTATGGCGTTAGTGCTAGTATTAATAATATGCATCAAATACTAAAATTGACATGCAATTCTCTTACTATTATATCCCACCACATTTGAGTTTTAGTTTAGAGATTACCTTCATTTAAAATTTTATTAAGCCGATAGGCTTCCCCTGCGGGGAAGCTCGCGTACAGCCTGATCGGAATTTTCTCACGCTAGTTTTTTTTGTCTTACGCCTGAAAATGGATTACCGACTGGTTTTATGTATGATAGTCTGGTTTTTTGGTCACTCACACCTGCAGACTATTTTCAATCATTTTTTGTATCACACCCTAACATGGTTTCTCGTTCTTGGTTTACGGTGAGCATGAGTCCCTTCTTTTGCGCTAGAGTACGATCCAACTACCACATGTTAGGCATGGACAACCATCAATTGGGCGAGTCTGGAAATTAAGGGACACATAGGCAATTAATGGAGTCAATTTCCTCCATTCTGTTGGTGCCCAAGAATGTTGAATTGGATTTCCTATGGACTTGCCAATCCAATGTTTGGAAAATCAATTGTTTTTGGCCAACTAATGGGAATGATCGATTATGATCCTCTTCCCCTACACTTCTAGCTCTGCAAGACCAAGGTGGGTGAACCTTTACCTTAACCACTATCTACTAGTTTAAGGCATTTTAT
>MU224966.1:65606-112354 GCA_018584345.1 Thuja plicata
TTATTTCCTTGAGGCAAGGTAAGAAGAGGAAATTCCCATATATTAAGATGAGGATTAGAAGCATGACAACACATCTATGACCTTAAGTGCAAAGTTCTTTTAATGAATTTATATCTTTTTTTGACCCGCTTATGTTCTCATATTCTTTAATTAGTCCAATCTAAAGAGCTTCTCTTTATTGATGACAGACCATACATAGATAGCAGGCTCATAACAATTACAAGATAGATAGCAGCCTGTATAACAATTAGATCACAACCTTTATCCCAGTCAAATTGCAATCCTTAGACTTGAGCAATGGAAAAATAGTGATTCTATTAAGGGGTCGATTAATAGACTCTGGTGACAATGATCAAACATAAATATAAAATCTGAAATATGGATAAGTCATGGGTTATTCTCCTGCCTCCCGTAATTTCTCTTAATACGAAAATATAATCATAATAATAACAATGAAACAATAGAATTTTTTTTTTCCATGATCGACTTGGCAAACCCAAAGATAATTTTTTGAATTAATCTTATCCAACAACCTCTTAATGGGTTCATCCGATCCAGCAACCTCTCTCCCTTCACAAGGTGTAACTGCCTCTGCTCGGCAATCTGACTGCAAGATCTCAATTGCTTCTCACTTGGCGATCTATTGAACATGCTCACAGCCTGCCTTGATTCAACGATCTGTCCACCAACAAGATACCTCAAGGAATTCAACCCATTCCAAGCTTCACAATCAGCAACAACACCTCTCTGATCCATCCTCCCGCAAATCCTCTTCCGTCGTAGGTCAGATCCACATTCTGCCACCCCACAACAAGCCATCTAGGATTTTACAAGCTCAAGAACGACCATCTACCATTGCAGAAACAAATCTCGCTCAGATAAACTCGTACAAGCCAACACCCAACAACAAATCCTTCCCTGACCATCTCATGCAAATCCTGTGTTAGTGCGGGCCAGACCCATCCTTTGCCATCCCACAACAAACACATCAAAGGATTCACAAGTTCAAGAACACGGATCTGCAATCACAAGAACAATCACCTTGCTCTAATACAACTTGATGCAGTCATGGCCGAAGTTTCCCCAATGGAGATGGTCCAACCATGCAACAAGAGTCAACATAGCGGAAACAAACAAGACAAGATCATGAACAACTCAGCAATGAACAACAAACATGCCTGCTTACTTAGAGAAATCCAGATCCATACTGGATGCTAACCTCTCAAAGGCTTAACTACTAAGAAGCTACCTACTAAGAAACCAACACTACAAATATATACAAGATCGCAAGCCACAAGACGGCTAGAAAAGATCACATTCTCCAAGGCAAGAAAATATATTGTGCAAAATAGGACAGGACCCAAATCATAGAAGAACACCTCTAGATGAATATAAATGAAGCGCGATCACACAAGGAGGTCGGCCACGAGCATAAGATCATCGAACAATGCACCAAATAGGATGGCAAGCATGGGGAAGCTTCGCAAGATCCAACAACTCAGATTAAGCCGTTATCATGAAAAACAGATAGGTCCGACCCAAATCATAAGAAATCCCCACCAAGAAAGAACGTATTGAGATGTGAACCCAGACATAGATTGTAAATGATGTCTAGAACACGCCATAAGGATTGCATAAGCCAATGTGCCAACTGGAAGGATTGCAACACAAAACATAGGAACAAGAAAATAGGAACAAACTAAAAGGAAATATTTTTGGTTGATGCAAGATTGCCAAGGTCGCAGGATGCTCTTGCATCAAACTGGCAACATAGTTTTGAAGATATTTAATTTGTTGCTATGGAGCTTGATAGTCCTTGTGCCTATATATTGAGACTCAAGAGCAAGTGCTAGTTTCTAGATATTGTATGATAGGCTTGTCTATTCAATTTTGAATCATTTAAATAGTAGGCATTGGAATATCATTGTTATATTATTCCCATGTATCTGTGCTTAAGCATGGTTTTGTAAATTTTATGTCTTCAAATCTTTCAAAATTGTGATTTTTGGCCAAACTTAACCTTTTAGAACCTAGTGAAGTTTTGTAAGCTTTTTATTAGGCTATTTAGGGTCATTCCTCTCTTGGCTCCATGAAGCATTGTATTCCTTGAAAGTTCTTCAAACCAATTTTTAATCCTAATAGTGGGGTTAGATTATTTTCCTACTGAAATGATACCATGTTATATTATTTTCACTTTCTCTGTCTATGATTGAGTGTAGTTTGTAAGTTTTACACCTCCGAATCCTTTTAAATTCTTATCTTTGGCAAAACTTCACCAACCAATTTTTTTTAAGACTGTTACTATGCTATTAACTGTCAATTGCTCTCATGGCTCTGTGAAACATTTATTTGTTGAATGTTCTCTAAACCAATTTTTAATCCTTAGGTAGATGTTTAGAGTGTTTCTTTACCTTAAGATGAATCCTAATGATCCCTTGGGTGTACAAATTTTTTTCCAGGTCAATCTTAACCTTGGGTCAAACTTGCAGTGATTTTTTGGGTCCTTAGTCCTTACTCATGCATTCTTGCCCTAAAATGCCTACATATTCCATCAACTTTAGATCTCCTTTTTTCTTATTTTCTGTTCTTCAAAACGCTTTTATTCTTTTTCTTTTTAGCCTTCTTTTCAACATTTAAGGAAGTTCTTTTGAGGAAGCTTATATTTCGTGGCAGCCCCAATTTTCATTATTCAGATAAAGCATATGTGGTTTGGGTACGTCCGTACAAAAAACATATAAAAATCATAAATATATACATATATGCAGCCTAAAAAGTAGAAACAAAAATTAATTTAGAATACCACATATCATGCATATATTAAACAAAACTTGGAACTACCATAAATATTTCACATTTATAGTGATTTACTATAAGTCTAGTTTCATATCAATTTGTCAAAACTTGAATGTTATGATAGATATATCGAATTCATTGTTCATTGGTTCAATTGGTAAAATCATACCATTAGTAATCAGCATCATATGGGCCATCAAGGAGATCAAGATCAACACCATCATTGACATTAGATGATGTAGGTAGATTAGTGGAACCACATGCAACCCCTGTTAATGTTTTGAACCAGAAATGCATAAAACAGAGAGCAGGTAACTAAGAACACAAATAATAGATTGACATAATTATTTTATCCTAGGAAAACCCTCCAACTTGAGGGAGAAAAACCCAGCCACACAATAAAATCACTTTATTGATGAATAAGCAGAAGTCTGCAATACAATATGCCCAAACACAAGGCTCAAACTGAAGTAATATTCAGAAACACAAGATATCAATATTCCACATATGAATTCCTCTTGAAGAATATATAAAATTGCCTTGACCCTTCATTATCTTGCCGTTACAAAGTGAAGATCCCTTTGTTGTCTTGACCTTTCATTGTCTTGACTCTTTATTGTCTTGACTCTTCAATATCCATGCGTGGTCTCTTCATTTGCCAATGCTGAAGACTCTTCATGATCTTCAAAAGGCGTGACTCTTCATATGAAAGATCGTTCATAAATGAAGACTCTTCGCAGCCTGATCATAATAAAGGATTAGATAACACAGCAGAGAATTACATAGCAAATATGTCAAATATAATGCTGATGCAATCACGGGAACACAGATATCTCCTGCAGCTACCAAACTTTAACAACCCCACTATCAGTTGCACAACTAGAAGGATGTTGGCTATTTGACTCCACACAAGGTAAAGATTGTGTGGCAACTGAAAAATCCAAATCAATACATCACACAACTCTGTGCCCCCTTTCTTGCACTTATTTTGTTTACGAGCAAGAAGGTGTAAGTTGGAATGCACATAAATTAGCTCTTCCGCCTTACTTGTTGCCAATCGGTTGCGTTTCACTGAGTGGATAAAGGAGTATGTACTCCAATTTTCGCCCAGCTAAAGAGAAACTAGCAACCTATTGAAAATTTGACACAGAGGGTTACAATTATAAAATTAACTTTAAATCTGAAATTAACAATTTTTTTAATTTTAAATAGTTTACAATATAAATTTAGAGAGCAATAAAAATTAAGGAACTTGTGTTAAAAGTTTGATCACAAGAGTTTGAAGGTGTGGTGATATATGGCCATTGAGGTACCACCAAGCACGAGCATCCTTCTTATACTTGTCATGGAGAGCGGCAACACTTTGACCAATGGAGGCTGCAAAATCAGCAAACTCAATTGTAATTAAATTCTCCATTTCATGATCTTGGAAGTGTTTAGTTAGTGTTGTTCTAGAACCTTCATTGACTTCTCCATCTCTGTATTGTGGTACCCTTATTGGCTGAGTAAGAATTTCATCACTATAAAATTTGGGAGTCAATGCAAATGCAAGAAGATGTAGTGGGGTGGTTATTTTGTTCCACCGCTCAACACAAATTGATTGAACCTCTTTGAAGAAATTTTCTTCAGATTTTTGCACTTTTTTATTGATGACGTCTCTCATTTCGTCAATCATCGAGTCAATGACATTGTTTGCCATTTCTTCAATCATTGAGTCAATGATATCGTTTGCCATTTCCAAACATAGGTGAACCAAGTGTCATCTAGGATCATCAACTTTACCATTTTTGCCCTTTTTGTATTAGATTGCCTCCATAGAGACCAACCTTGACCAATGGCCATGCTAGCAAGTGGCTCTCGCACCAACACAAGTCGCCTCAAGACAATTGTGTTGGATGCAAATCATGTCTCAACAACTTATTCAAAAATTAAAATAGAAAGAAGTCAATATCAAATTAAAAAAATAAATTAATAATTACTAGTGAAATGTAGAATTTAAAAATTGAAGTGTTTCCATTACCTTCAACAACTCCAATTGTAAAAATGATCTAAAAATGGTCTGTGACATGTTATGGTTTGTGATGAACATCTAGATCTCTTCAAGCATAGATTTGTTTGATCCAATTTATTTTCCTACCCAACTTTTGTAGCATAAGGTTGAGAGAGTGGACAATACAAGTTGTCCAATATATGTGTTCAAACCGTGTCTCAATCAACATACTTGTAGCTTACAGTTCTTTGCAGTGTCTGTTATTACTTGGACAACATTTTGAGGACCCACATCTTGAATGCATTGTATAAGAATGTCAACAATAAATTGTGCAGCCTTCACCTGTCCCTCACAATCCACAACTTTGAGGAACATTGCCACTTTAGGGCACATTGCAATCACATTAAGCAATGGCTGATTTTTGGTATCCTTCCATCCATCAGAAACAATTGACACCCCTGTTTGTTTCCATGAATTTCTAACAGGAGCCAATGCATTGTCTATGCTTTTAACCTCCTTTGTTAGTAAGGTGCTACACACCTTCTCATAACATGGCCTTGTCCACCCTTGCGGAGCCTCATTTGCTTTTCTCAACATATCTTGCCAATATGGTGACCGTAAAACATTAAATGACAAACTGTTTTCCTATACACATCTTGCAATAGTTTGATTAGCAATCTCTCAAGCATCATTCTTAAATGCTCTCTCTAATGGCTCCTTGCTTCTGGGTGCCTCTCTACTACGACATCAAGAAAGTCACTATGAGATGGAGAAGTTGGGGGATCTTGAATCTACTTCCTTTTCCTTTCAACAAAGGATGGTTTATGACACATCCAACTCTTGCATCTAATTCCTCTTTCTCTCTAAGAAATCTTGTTATTTGCTGAGGTGATAATCCTTTCTCATCTGGTCCTACACATGCTTTGATTCCATTTTGGGGAATGGCTCAAAATTGGGCTTTCAGGCGGCTGTAGGAGCTAGTTTTCTCCACATTACAAATATTGTATTCCCAAACAAATGTTCCATCTCCTTTTACTTGGCTTTTTATTGTGACATTTCCATAATGACGAATTTGGGTTGGTCTTGAAGGTGGGTCGTGTAATGTCCCCTTTTTTGTGAGAATCAGTTTTCAGAGTGGTTAGCCTATTTCCTGACCCTCGTAGGCTAATGGGTTGGATAGAGGGTCATTTGTGGCAGAGACCTAGTCAGGGAATGAGTTTGTCTTCTTCTCCAGAGCTTAGTGGATGCAGATTTGGCATTGGTTTTTGTTCTAGAGCTCAGTTCTTTATACTTGCTATTTATAGTAAGTTTTGGGTTGATCGAGATGGACCCTTTCTATTTTTAATAGAGCATTTGGTCGCATGGGAATTAGCACTATAAACTCCAATTTATGACGGCATGGCAAAATGCTAAGTATTTTTGGATTTATTAATATTTTATGGCCAAATTGATATTAAATCATTAAAAGGGTTTATTATAAAGTTATAATTTAACTTTATAATTGAGGGTCATTTCATCATTAAAGAGGGGCCAAATATTTAACTAATTACTTGGCACATGACCCAAAGTTTTATTCAGTAATGAAACCAATGAAATAATATTTCATTTAAATGTTAATGAAGTGCTTTTTGGGAGGTTCGGACTTCTTTATGGAGAATATATAAACTTTGAAAGGAGTTCGATTCATTATTTTTCTTTGGTGCATCTATTTTATGAATTTGGGAGAAGAAGCTTTTCAGTCAGCCATTGGAGAGCGTCAATTCTTCAGTGTTGCAGCCATTTGAGGTGGTGAAATATTCATTGAATTTGGCATCCAGGAGAGCTTCATACAGAGGTTCTATTTGTGCTAAATTGGAAAAGAAATATCAAGAACACAAGGGTTTGATGCATATCTATCTGCAGATCAGAATATTAAAAGATTAATCATTTGCCTATTAAAATCCCTGTGAACAGTAACTGCTACAGTATTTTGCATATTATTTGAGTTTGCACAAGGGTTCTTCAAGGGTTTTATTTCCACACCATATCAGATTAATCGCTGCATAAATGCCATTGAATTCTGGGCATATTGACAGTGGTTTCAAGGTCGAATAAATTCCATGAAAATTCTGGAAGCATTGGTAGTGGTCTATGAGGCTGGGCGCTACGTCTTTGAGGGTAAATTCATTGAGCACAAGGGGATCGTATCAATTTGTCCAGGCAGCCTCCATTGTCAGGTTTTTCATATCAGTTATTACATTTCAATTAGTTTGGCACTAAATCAGCATTTGTAGCATTGTAATTATCAGTCATTCGTAGTTGCATCGGCTTAGTTTAGTTGCTGTTGTAGAAGAACTTTCTCCATCGGACTTGGCCTAGTATTGAGCTACTAATGTAAGCCAAGAGTCTTGGCATATCTACATTGCCATGTCCTTGGGATTGCATTCATTTAATGGAGTTATAAGTTGCATGCCTCATGTTGTTGTAATGATCATAATGATAAGCATATAGCTTGCGTGCTAAGTGTTGGTTAAAATGACAGTTGGCTGTAGGCGCACATTTTACATGTATAATTTCTTATATACGCATTTGAAAAGACCAAAAGAAGTTGCATTTGCACCTAGTTTCTTGCTTAGACATTGTAGTGTTAATTTGCAAGCTTTTGAACATCATTTGAAACCATTCCAAACAAGCAAAAATCAATCTGAAAACAAATGACAGCAAATTAGAGGTTTCATGACTAGTGTTTGACAATATTCGTTGAGCTTTAAATCAGCAAGTTAAGGGCAGCTTAGCAAGGGATATTATAGGCTGGTCTAGAAGCTGCCATTACGCTATCTACAATAGCCCACAGGTTTAAAAAAATAATTATTAATAATACAATATTAAACAATAATTATTAATAATTATAATAGTAAACAAAAAATTATAAATGTTATATTTAATATAAAATATTAATTTATTAAACAATAAATCATTTTGTATATTTAATATAATAATATTTATTATACAAAATATATATTTAATATAAAAAATTAAAAATATAAATTAAACTACAAGTCTAATTTATATTTTCAATATTAAGTAATAAATATATATTACTTTAAGATTATGACATTACAATTTATAATGAATATTATTATATAAATATTTAATAAAAAATACAATATAATATTTTGTTTAACTTTAATATTTTAGAACTTAAACAAATCTAAAAACATCCATGAATATGTTTTTAAACTAAAAAAATTAAACATTTGCTTACCTGGTGTCGTGCGCGTCTGGTGTGATTCCGCGCTTTCTTTCTTGATAAACCTCTCGATCTCCTGCCGTTTGTGCGTGCTCTGGTTCCTTTGTGTGCCGCATGTGCATGCTCTAGTTCCTTTGTGTTCCTTTGAGTGACATATGTGCGTCTTTGACTGCTGTCTGTGGATGCTGCCGCGTCGGTATATGCCGTTTGTGTTCCTGTCTTTGCTAACGCGTGACTGCCTTCGTTAACCTAACCTGCGAGTGCCTTCTTTTTAATATTTGATTTGCTTTTAGGTTTTTGGCATTTTGTTTATTAAATAAAAAGAAAATGCTCGAAAATCGCGCCTGGACTGGATTCGTCCCAGATTCGCATTGGAATCACGATGTCATCATAGAATAGGGTCTGGATTTGGGGTGAAAAACACAAAAACGTTTCAGGCACAAAGATTATGTATGTTTGATTCCGCAGGGATTCCAGAGTGAATCAGTTTCCGGTATGTACTGTACCCAAATCCAATGGCAAAAGCTGAAGTACCAGTAACTTATATATATATGAGAGAGAGAGAGAGAGAGAGAGATCACATACATCATTTATAAATTTTCATTTTATATTTTATATATTATATCAATTGTTAATATATATTCTATTACTTCTGAATTGTATTTATATTTATTACATTATGATTATACACACACATGGCAGAAGCCAGCCCTACTGAATGTGGGGGAAAAGAATCGGTGAACCACCAAACTCAAACACCAACCTGAACTGGCAAAATAGTTTTGAAGATATTTGATATGTTTTTTCAGAGCTTACTAGACCTTGTGCCTATATATTTAGACTCAAGAGCAAGTGCTAGTTTCTAGATATTGTATGATAGTCTTGTTATTCGATTTTGACACACTGTAAACAGTGGGCTTTGGAAAATCTCTTTTACATTATTTTCTTGTTCCTGTGATTAAGTATGGCTTTGTAAGTTTTATGCCTTCAAATCTTTCCAAATTGTGATCTTTGGCAAAAGTTTCACCATCTTGAACCTACTGAAGTTTGGAAGTTTGTTATTAGGCTATTCAGGGTCATTGCTCTCTTAGCTCCACAAAGCATTGCATTCCTTGAAGTTCTCCAAACCAATTTTCAATCCTAAGAGTGAGGTTTAGAGTATTTCCCTTCTGTAAGGATACTGTGTTATATAATTTTCATGTTCTTTTTCTGTGATTTAGTATACTTTTGTGAACTTTTATGCCTTGGAATCTTTCCAAATTCTTGTCATTGGCAAAACTTCACGTTCATGACTGTACCAAACTTTTTGAAGCCCGTTACTAGGCTATTAACGGTCAATTGCTCTCATGGCTCCATGAAGTGTTTATTTGTTGAAAGTTCTCCAAACCAATTTTTTATCCTAAGAGTGATGTTCAGAGCATTTCCCCACCTTAAGATTTATCGTGATGATTACTTGGGTGTGCAAAGTTTGGTTTAAGCTTAACCTTGGGTTAAATTTGTAACAAGTCTCTGGGACTTTACTCCATACTCGTGCATTTTTGTCCTAGAATGCCTACATATTCGATCAACTTTGGATCTCCTTTTTCTTATTATGTGTTCTTTAAAACAATTTTTATATTTTTAACTTTCTTTTCAACATTTAAGGAACTTCTTTTGAGGTTGGAAAGAAGTAACCTAACAGCCCATGGGTGCAAATGATTATGTTGTACCATTTTGGTGCTCATTTTATTGTGATCCATTTGCTTAGGTCTGAAGGATGGCCAAGTATGAAAGCTTCTGCAAAGTATGACATGGGAGGCTAGTTACTTTCAAACAATACTAAATTTCCACTGGCAAATGGCTGAATTGGCTTTTAGTTTCTGGCAGATGGCCAATAAAGATTTGAAAAATTGTTAGAATTTTTGGGAGGTCCTCTTCAGAACTGTGTTACAAGACTCTGTCTCGCCTCAGACTTGGCGAGCCGATTTTGGATGTGGACTTGGACTTGGCGCCCAAACTCGACATATTTAGAAACCCAGGACATAATAACCTCGTCAAATAGAAGCTACTTTGATCACATATACAAGTATAGATCGATATAAACCCAAATTTTAACTGAAGAAAATAACACATTTAGATATATAAATACTGTTAAATGTTTACAAAACTCATGGAATATGAAATCCATGGCATCAAAACAAATATCAAAACTAAAATTATATGAAATCCATGGCATCAAAACAAATATCAAAACTAAAATTATAAGTCTATGGTTCAGAGGAGGTTGGGTAAGTCATCCCAACATCACGACAAGTCATGCGCTGGTGTCTAAGATAGGTCTTGGCTGATGATGTAGTCATGATATTTGCTTGTGTCGGTATGACTGGTGTGTATATTCAAGCGAGAATTTATTATTAATTTTTTTTGAGGCCTTCAACACTGCATATTTTGTTAACAAGCTCATGAACAAAGAAGAGTGGTTAAGTAAAAAGATAAATGGTTATATTCTACTTTGACTTAGCTAGGATACTAATAGATGGGATTCTTCTATTGAGTTGTCTATACAAGGCATGATTAATACACTGCATTATGAATATGACATTTATTTGTCATTTATGACTTAAACTTGTATTCAGCAGTACAAGGACTGTAGCATGCCAACTTTGCCTGTGGCGGTTTTTGTATACTAAACAAGTTGTCCAACGTATGAAACAAGATGATCCTTGATTGTGGTTTTGACTGTGAATATGCAGAGATCCACAACAAGGGATACGTATTTTGTAGATTCTTATGGTCATGATTCATCATTGGCCTATTACTTGCTTGGACTTATAGTTTGATGGGGGTTTGGGGGCTACACCAAAACAGGGTTGAGGGGTAGCACTCCTTGCAGGGGTCTGGGGGTAGCGTCTACAGTGAGGTTGATAGTCAGGGTCTCTAGTGGGGTTGAGGGGCAGTGCCCCTTGCAGTGTCTGGGGGCAGCACTGTTGGCATGTTCCCAAATGAAGATCTTCAAAACTACACAGACCTTCATGGTGCACACCATTTTTTTATATGTTTTTATATCCTAGATGGGCATGTCATACCGGGCAAGTCTGGGCGAGTCTCATTTCACTGCGGGGTCCAGGGAATGTATTTTCACCTGGGAGAAGGGTAGGAATTCAGTTCAGTATTACTTGCCCTTGTTAAATGTGAGTCATTATTTGGTCCTTTGCTTCTCGATTCTATTTTCAAGGCACTCGTAAAGTTTTTTGATGAATTCCTATAATTGCAAATCCAACATATGCTTAAATATGCCAATTTATGAAGGTAATAATTGCAATTTTTTTAAAACAGGTTTGCTTAGTGCTCGTATTAAACTTATATCTGTTTCTCTTCTTTTTGTTTACAGGACATGGGCTTCAGTTTATTTGATTAGAGTTTGCCAGGTATATTGCTAAATGGTATTGATATTTTGTAGTAGTGTGTCTGATGTTGAACGGATCATGTGAAATAATTTTTTCCAATATGTTCACATGTGAGTCAGTAGTTTGGCTAACAGGTGCATCAAATTTAGAGGGAATGGAGGATGTTCCTTAATTTTTTAATCTGCTTTGTGTTCCTAAAAAATTCAATTTGCGGTTATTATTCACTAACTCTTTTTTAAATAGGAATGAAAATATATTGTTATTCCTCTGTAAATATATTATTATTCCTCTCTACAGAGCTTCATTGCTAATGTGGTTTGGTTAGGATGAATGCAGGTCAAGATGGTCACTTTATGAGTTTTAGCTCTATATATAATTCTCTCAATCAAGCATAGATGCATTTGTTTTACTTCTGAATAAAGCTCACGAGATTTCAGTGTATGGAGATTTTACAATGCCATTACCTTGTTAACCTTAGGACACATGATCAGACCTAAAATTTTTAATCCTTTGTGTCTTTTTTTAATTATGTTCAATTATTATGGTTCATTGATTTCAAATTATTTATACCAAATTTTGTTTCGATGGGAGGGGAAAATACCTGATTTATCTGATGAATAATATCATATTTAATGAAGTTATGTTTTTGTGTTGTGTGAGGTGTCCCGTAAATTGCATGGTGTTCCAAGGATTATCAGAACTGGAAAAACTTGAATTATTATCTCTCACAGGTGTACAGAAATACAATTGTTGTCACTTGGAATGGGGTTATGCGTGTGTTAGTGAATGCGTACATGTGTTCAAGCAATCTACAAATATGCGGTAGCAATCAATGTGATGTTAGAGGAGGAATCACATACCCACATGTCCAATGTGAGCGAGTTTTAAATTTTAAGCAGATGGCAAAATTCATATTACTTTTCTTTTGAGATACTATGCAACCATCGACCCTAGTTTAATTTTTCTTGATTCTCTTACCTCCATTTTCTTTGTTTCGCTTTTTTCATGGGGTTTTAAAGTTTCTATTCATTATATCTTGGATTGCCTCTGTAGTGTCAATTTACTTTCAAGGCTGTATGTTATTGTATTTTTTTGTAAGCATTTCTGGAGTAATTCTGGTTAATTTTTTGCTCATATGATTAATTTTAGGTTGCTTATTTGGCATCTAGAATAGGCAGTGTGTTTTTTATTGATGATACGTTTTTGTTTTTTTCAAAACGTTGTTACAATTCTACAGTTCATTGAAGATTGTTGCTAAGAGTATGAAGTTTGAAGATGATGACGAAAACAGAGTGGGTTTTTAAGCAATGCTATTAATAATGAACAAATTTTATTAACATATAATACTGACTTCATTAACCGGGCCCTGAATAAATAAATTAGTTGATCGGGTTAGCGTGGAGATCATAATTAGTTCCATGGAGGTGACCAAAACAGAGTGGATTTAAGCAATGCTATTAATAATGAGCAAATTCTATGAACATATAATTCTCACTTCATTAACCGGCCCTGAATAAATAAATTAGCTGATCGGGTTCGTGTGGAGGTCATAAGTAGTTCCATGGAGGTGGTGATGACATCCAATCCAATCATATCCTGTTTTTTAATTAATATTTCCACATGGGTCTATGGCATTGAAAGCCTCGGTGCTTAGAACGTGTCAGTCGTAATCCTTCGTCTTCGTCATATATTCTCAGATTATTTCAAGATTCAATCTGTAGATCCTCAACGAACTTCATGTACACATAAAATGAGGTTTAAGATTTGGTTTAATATCAATGGGCATGTTGTATTGTGACAATTTTATTTCGCGACTCGTTGAATTCGTATGGATGAATGTTGGCTAATGGTGATAGCTGCATGGACATCTTTGGCTCTGACCAAATTGTTGTGGGAAAATCTCGAAGGAAGGTTTGCGTTATGCCAATATGTAAATAGCCAACATTGCACCCTTTAAACATAAATCAATTTATCCATAAATTAAAGGGGAATTATTGTATTGATAAGAGAAAACAAGGGGAATAGCCAATATGTAAATAGCAGGAATTGGACTGGAATTTGCATTATCTAATTCTGGATAATGCCAAATTCTATGTTTGGGTTTTTGGAAAAAAATGGAATTGGAATTCTGAAATTCTCATTTTGCCCCCAAAATGGGAATATCATCTTCCACCTAAATAGGTGGAATTGGAATTTCAAATTCCAATTTCAATTTTTACAAAAGCAAATTTAATATTTCGTGGGATCCGTGACTATAAGATGTATATTATATTGCTATAAGGATGTATATATATACATTTGTGTATACACGCATGTGTATATATACATACATGTATGTGTATATGTATGTATATATACACATGTATGGTGTGTGTATGTGTATATACACGTGTACATGTCTGTATATATACACATGTATGGTGTGTGTATACATGTGTATGTGTATATATACATAAATGTGTGTAGATATACACGTGTATACATGGATACACTTGTATGTGTATATGTATGGTATATATATACATAAATGTGTGTGTGTGTATACACGTGTATGTGTATATATACACATGTGTATATGTGTGTATGTGTATACATGTGTATGTGTATATATATACATGTGTATACATGGATACACTTGTATGTGTATATACGCACATCATGTATGTGTATAAATACATGTGTATGTGTGTATATACATGTGTGCATGTGTATATATATATATATATATATATATATATATATATATATATATATATATNGTGTGTGTGTGTGTGTGTGTGTGTGTATATATGCACGTGTTCATTTGTGTATATATACACCATATTCAAAGAAATTAAAAAATAAAGAATTAAAATTCCTTATGCATCTTCTCATTCATCTTTCGGGTGAACCAAACGGGTCAGTCCATATTCTGGATTTCATTTTGAGGATAAGCATCTTCTTGAATATATACATGTGTATACACACACACGTATGTATGTATATATACACGTGTGCATGTGTGTATATATACTCACCATATTCAAAGAAATTAAAAAATAAAGAACTAAAATTCCTTATGCACCTTCTAATTCATCTTCCGGGTGAACCAAACGGGTCAGTCCATATTTCGGATTTCATTTTGAGGATAGGCATCTTCTTGAATATGCAACATCTCCCTGAATTGACCATATCTAGGATATGGTATTCCAGTACCCAAACGGGCCCTAAAGATGGTTGATGTAGTTTTCATCTCTGCATTGCATCTGAATTTTTGCTTGTTAGAATGAGGGGATCTTGATACGTTGATCGTCACATTCAAATGGATAATGATGCACGCGGAATATTAGTAGAAGCAAGGATTTATATTATAAAGATTCCTTGCATTGCAAAGGAGAATCATAGCAAGGAGTGGCTTGATAAACACAATAGGAATCTATTTTAATATATTTATTATCAAAAGCTAATGTTCCAATTGTTTTTGAATGCTAGAATTTGTGTTAGGGAGTGATGTTGTAAGCATCATAAGAGAACTTTTCTTTTGCTTGCTTATATCAAGAGAATGCATAAGCACAAGTTTAGTGTTGCATTTTGTAACATGTAGCATTTTTCAATGCCCTAGGAACTGTTGTAAGAAGGAAGAATGATCTTTTATTGACTAGGATAACAAGATTTGCCCTATTTTATGCTCCCAATCTTTCATTTCCATAATTGTGTGCATGCAAATTATTCCTTACTTTGAATGTAAGGCAAAGGCATGCCAATGGGGTGTTAGGTTTCTTTGAGATTGGATATAAAAATGTTGATTGATTGGACCATTGAAATGGAGGAGTATTTTGAGGATATTTGACATAGAGGGTGAAGATTAATCAAATTAGCTTGAAAGGACTTAAACACTTTCTAGGGGAACAATGTTTGGATATTTTGAAGTTGCAAAATTCGCAATCTCATGAGCTCATTGTTCATGAGCTCATTGTGAAGGTTTATATTCAACATTTTTACAAACTCACCTTTTGATTGAGATATCTTGAACCAAGGTGTAACAAGAACACTCATTTGGGATGAATTGGTTGCAAATTTGAAAGGCAAATACAAGTAAGGTGATTACCATTTGAATATATTAAAGAAGTTGCAAAATTTGAAAACAACGCTTCATGTGAAGGATTGTATTGAAGTAATGCGATCAAAATTTTGTTTTCTCATCATAAATTAAGTAGGGAAGGTGGTGTAACACATTGTTTGTGTGTGGCTTACCTTTTAAGGTGAGTTGTGTATGTTGAGGTTCTACACCATTGTAGATGCTTACTCCAACGACTTGAAGATTGATGAGGTGATGAATTGAATACCACATTATGATACTAAGGGTAATGGTCAATATAATGTAATAAGATCTTAGTAATGGCAGGGAAGAAAGTAGTACATTTCAATAATTGAACAATAGGATATGTTCACGAGGATGAGTGTTGTTGAGGCCACCTTAGGGAGCTTAGAAATCACTATAGCATAAAGGTTTTGCTCTATGCTACGCAAGTTCCAAGGCAAGAGTTGCAAATGGGTCTTTGATACAACATTCACAACCTTGTGTCTATAGAAATGAGAAGTTTAAATTAAATAGTTGCTCACCATAATTTTTGTGATTTCATGGCTATCGAAATATTTGAAAATAAAATATACATCTCCTCTTTCCTCTGTTACATTGCTAAAATAGAAAATGTTTTTCTCCTCCTGTAGCACACAGGCTTCCCCGGAATAAAGAACCCCTACTTCTCGATTGTTTTTACAATAAATAGTCTCCCTTAGAAACTTTTCGGTATAATTGAATCTTTTTAAAATTTACAAGAGTAAAAGTCTTTTCCGCTTCTAATGGACTCAATATTTAATTCATGAAGGTGAACTAAATTATCGTGTATGTGACTTACTTTAAAAGATTGAATGTGGGCCATGTTGCATTCTTCGGTCCAATCATAATGAATATGATTTGTATTACCATAATAACATACCATCACTTCCAAAGGAGGTACAAAGGATTCAGTCTCTGTCCTGTTTCCATCTGTGTATACCTTTGCTTCTACCCCAAAGTATTTATGCCTTTGGCATGATCAAGCTAATTAGACCCATAGTTTACCACATTCCACTATTATGTAGAGTACACCCAAGTCAGAAAATGATTGACACACATTTATTTCGAGCTGCATAAACTTTTATGTTTTTATCTCTCAAAGTCATTACTTACAAAATATCATTCTTCTCCTTTACCATCGTTCGAATGCCCTTTTACATTATGCATTCCTATCTTTGTTGTCAGCAACTTCAGAGCCTTCGAAATGAGACGTATAGGAGCTAGGTATCTCTCATAGCGCACCCCAAATTCTCTGAACAAGACAACTTTTTCAATACATTCTCTGGATCTTCCATGTGTGTCGTTTCCCACTTCTTTGCAAATGATATCTGCCTCGGAGTCGGGGAATCAAAATTAGGAATTTGGCATGCCCGCAAACTATACAGAATCATCCAACAATGGCTTATTCTGTTTCTTTCATGCTTGTGACTGCTAGCCTGACCCAAGCTTATTAATTTCCTTGAAAGCCGATGGTATGAACTTTCATTTAGTCAACTCAAATTTCTTTGAATGGCTCGGATCTCATAATCCCTGGTTCGATCTCTCACACTGTAATTGGCTATTGACATGTCCCCATGGGTATCCGCAGACTGTTTGGGGACATACTTTTTTCGCCGAAACACTATCTATCATATTCTGTGTCCAATCAATCATTGCCAACGACCATCGACACATCCACTTTTACTGTTTTATTTGGGACGTAACATATTGTCTGATAATGAGCCTTATCGGCAAGTCGCCCAGCAAAACAACTTTAGAACCATGACCATGACCATGACCTTGACCTTATAACATACATTATCGGTAGATTGGTGGAAAGAATAATTTTGGAAGTAATTCGGGCGTTATAGAAAGGCTGGTTCTCCCAACTACATGGGATCCTTTGTTACCGGGCAAGTTGGAGATAATAGCACGTCTCTATGTAGTCGTTAAGTTTATTTTGTTTAGCAGTTATTGCTCATTTATTTTAGGAGTAAAATGTAGAGCTGGTAGCCCCATGTAAATTCAATTTTGTTGTTTATTTTTAAGCAGCCATTTTAACTGGTCCATTTATTTATTTGTATGCACAAATTAAACTGTTTTAAAAATTTGGAGGAAAATTTTGGTGGAAAATAAAGGAGGGAAAGAATTATAAGAAGCCACTTGTCATTATTTTCAATAAGCAGTGGCTGCTTATTTTCAACCCCCCCTTTTTTCCCACAGCTTATTTTTATTTGCTAAAAATAAGTTGCTCCATGAAAATAGGAAAAGATTCTAAATTTTCATTTTTTCACAATTTATTTTTTTGCATAGGAACACTCCGCTATTTAAATTTAAGCAAAAAATTGATTTAAGCAGCAGCATGGGGACATGATATAACACTAGCTTTGAAACTTTTGTACTTTAGCGCCAAACTTTAAAAAAATCCTGACCTCCCAACTTGAAGGTGGACTTCAAACTTTACTAAATGTTCTTTCATAACTATCGATTGGGCCCATCATAGAAATTTTGGAGTTTTTTAATTTTTTTTTTCAATGTCACCAATTTGACTAGAATCTTTTTGACTTATGGACTTTTCAACCTTCTTTAAGCTCATCACCTTCGAACTTAACACTGATCGATTCTTGATCTTCTATTGGCCGTTTTCTTTGAGATAATATATGTAAATATGACTCCTAGTGGTTGAACTAAACATTTTCCATGATGGTCAACTCATACATAAAACCTGATTTATCATTCAACATGTCCTTCGATTATACGAATCTGCAGTCTCTATGAACCTCTGAGCTTGTTGAACTGGTTCAAGGGGTTCAATGACCCGTTCTTTCACTTAACTAGAATTTAACACGCAACCTTAGAGGGAAAATGTTTATGGGGCACGACATGCAAATAGAGGGGCTCGAATAAAAAAATTTAAATTGGGGGGACCATAAGTGGGCCAACAATTGGCTCTGTCTGGGGACGTGGACTACAAGGAAACAAAGAATCCAACATGTCTCTGGTTGAAACCAATGCCTAATCCATTGGTTAAATAGAATCAGAAAGAGACAAAAGACAAGGAGCTGCTTGTAGAGAGGGTGGAGGGGAGTAGGGAAAAACTCAATGTAAGCCAAAATCAAGACCAAAACCAAGCACAAAAAAACTTGTAAAGCTCAAACTTATTTACGAGTACATACAAGCAAGAAAATCCTGCCTCAAGAAGTAGAGCCAAGAAATACTTATACAAAACCATTCACTGGCTGGGGGAAGTATGAGCCTTTCCAGAGTAATGGATTGTGCTCAAATGAAGTATCCAGAAATCACTGTCCTCTGGAGACTTCCTCTATGTTGAACACCAAACTAATAACATGGAAACATTTGGTGATTAATTATTCATACCCAAAGAGCCAAGTTTCATCATAAACTTTTGAATGTTCTTGAGTTCTCTGCACAATGCTTTTCAAATAATTTTCTAGTTGTAGCTGGAAAAAATAACGCTCAGAAAATTCTAGAGAAAAGACAACATCATATTTATAATTCCCATTGATAAGATCATTATTCTTTTAACGTATTTTCAACATTCAAATAAATATTGAAATAGAAAGAGACTTCATCACACGTAGGGTCCAACCTAGAGCTAAAACAACTTCATCATTCTTTGCTAAAATTAAATTTGAAAACTCTTTATTTGGAACCAAGGTATGAGATGGATCAATATCTGAATTAGTTGTAGAAGAGTTCACTCGTTCAATAAATGATAGAATTGGTATATGATCTCTTCACAAAGAAAAGTGTTGTCCAAACTGGCAAACAATTCTTGGGGTTGCGACATTTCATCAACTTGACCATCAACTTGCTTTACTTCTTTGATATTCAGGCTCACATGCTCTTCAATGTTGTCTTGGTCATTCTTGCTTAATGATATATGATTTTGATGAGGTTGAATTGTCTCTTTGTGAACTTCTTTCTCATTCATAACTAGATAATTGCAGGTGAGAGATGAAACTAAGACGACTAGAGCCTCATCATCATCAACACTTGGCTCTTCTTTAAGCTGAGATGCACACTTTTCATAAAATTGTAGCACCTTTGTCTTTTCTTTCATGTCTTTCAATTTATGGAACCTAGTGCATAGACTCCTCCATACAAGTGTAGATGTGTGGTCATCTTCTATACTCAGCTTGGTTTTTACAACACAAGAAATGCTCTCTTGTAATGATCCCAAAAATCGTGCAACACTTTGTCATCCATCTTAAGAATTTATAGGATAGTGGGGGTTGGTATTTTCCCCTTTCTTGCAACTTTTTGGATATGCATGTTGTTTATGAGAGTCGCCAATCTTGCATACACAGAGATACTTTAAAAATACGAGAAAAGAAATCACCGATCTTTCACTTTTGATTCCCCAGCAGAGTCTCTAAAATATGTTGGCTAAAAAATTTGTCTCTTATGATGTGACCAATATTTAACTCTATTTCCCCTTGGTTTTGAGTACAAATCTTTAGCAACAGTTGGGTAAAACACTAATGATTTCCCTCTAAATTTTTAAAAAGGTACAACTCCCTTAATAGAAATTTAGTGAATCAAACTAAACTAAATATTTGCACATACTTTTGACTAGAAAGTATAAAGGCATTAACTAATATTCATCCCATCAATATGCAATGATTACATCATGTAGATTAATTTTTGAAAAAATAAAGATTCTCAGGACTCAGATCCATATACAGTAAATGAAATATCTTTCAACAAATCACTAATGAATTATTCTCCAATACACTAAGTATATGAACAGATGTAAATTGAAGCAAGATAATTCCAACTAGTTGAAATAAAATTTACACATAAACTCTATTCCAAATTCTTCAAAACACAGATTTTGAAGCTAGCAAAAATATCATCAACTTTCATTCAAAGATTCAAAGTTTCTTCAGAAAACATCATAAAAACATCAAGCATATTGTCTCTCTAATTATCCAAAAAAATCCAACCCTCTGTTGATCTTATGATTAATCATATATAGTCTTTACATAACCCGAGATTAAACTTCGGGGATCAAAATTAAACTTAAGTTTCTAAAAGCATGGGAAATTAACTGTTTCAAACTTTAACTATTCAAGAAAAACTACCCCTAAAGATTTCTATCCTACAATTAAATGGAAATCGTGCCAAAATGGTCACGATAGGGCAGTTTTTCCCGATCCACTCCTTGTAAAGATTAAAGAACTCTTGAATCACCTATATGTTCGGGACGTTGACATGGGCCATTCGCTGTCTCCAGACTTCCCGATCTCTCTTAACCTCGATTCTTTCTTCTTGCGCCGACATATGTTCTAAGCACACATAGAGTAAGGCTTCTATTTGGGCAAGTTTAGTAAAATCCTCAACCGCCAACATTTTTGCTTCATTTACCTTCTCCACTTCTTATTTTAACACTTGTAGTGCAGAATCTTCATCTTTGTTGACATTACCATTTCATCCATACACAACACATGATTGCATACGAGTTCATCAAGGAGAGACTTGGTGAGTTCACGTAATTCTTTACCAAACTTAACATACTTTGTTTTCCCTTGTTTCAAGACATAATTTCTCCATTCTATATTTTTCTTGTAGACATATACTCACTGTGTTTTCATCAACAATCTTTGAAGGTTTTTCAGCCAGAAATTTTGTGATCCATACTTCTAAATCTCATTAATTTGAAGTACCACACTAACCCAATTAGCTTCCTCCCCTTCACAGACTAGAAGTTGCGTATCTAATTCCCTAGTAGCAGTGACCAAATCATTATACAAATCTTTTGATTCTGCAACATATTTCTTCCCTTGTCACAATATACCTTCTAATCAACCTTCAAATATACTTGCAACCATTTTCCCTCGCTAAACCTGGTCTAGGAATCTTTGGATCGCTGGTGACCATCTGTTTCATTTTCTTTTTATCATGCTCATCTTTCCATGTCTGACTTAACATCTGCTCCACTGAGACCTTGAGATGGCAAGTATTTTCATCTCTATTAGCTTTTTCGAGGTCCACCTTTTCCACTTTGTAATCTGAAACAACAAGTTCTTGCATCTCCTCCTTAGTTAGAGGACTAGCCACTTCTGCAACCTAGGTCCCTATTTTTTGGTCCACTGATATCCTAGAAGTAGTCTCGAGCTTCTTTTGTTTTGGGGTTGCTCCAAGGCATTTGGTAACCATGTCATCAATGGGAAGAGAAAGTGGAACAATCTTCTTTTTCTTACTCACCACAACCTCTAAACATTTGGGAGTGGAATCTAGAGTATTCACAATGGGAGCAAATCGGTCTGGTGTGGAGTCAATCATAGCTAGTGTATTCACAAAGCTAACAACATCCCCCAAGTCAATAGCAACATCAGTTTGATAATCCATTTCCAACTTAGAAAAGTCCATCTCTTCGTTAGCCATCTTCTTCTCACTCTCTCCCCTAGATCCATATCAATAATTGTTTCCCCCAGTTTTTGTCCCTTGCATTTACGCTTTGATCTCGATTTGGTTACCCTTACAAGAGAAGCAACCTTTGAAGGATCATCAATTCTCTTACTAGGGGATAGCTTTTCACCTTTGATTTTTTCTTTACCTGCATCACAGATTTGAACACTCTTCTTAGAAAAGGTTACATGTGGTTTGCGTTCCTTATAACCTCTAGTAGACCTCCTCTTCTGAGGTTGAGCCTTGCTAGCCCTTTTCTCGCTAAGCCATTTTTCTGTCCTCCTTGTCACAAGGATCATTTTGAGCTCAATATCACCGTTCTCTGTCATTTTCTAGTCAATATTTGGAATTGGCAACAACTTAACCTGTTCATATATTAGATCTAGCAAGGAGCTTTCGTCTTCTTCTAGTCCCTCCACATTCATCTTCAAACCAAGGATAACAATTTGATGCCCGATGAATCTACTCCATAATTTCTTAATAACGTCCTCCTCTTCAAGAGTATTTTCCCAGTAAACCTCCATATGAGGGAGAGACAAGAAGTCCTCTTTCAGAATCAGATGTTCCCTGGCAAAATCTCAGTTATCGAAGTTTTCCCTTGCTTTGTAAAACTGAAAATTGAAATGCAAGAGGTCCACTTGAAGGTTAAGAGCATCGGAAACAGATTTACATTCACTGGAACCCAATTCAACTAGAAAGAATATGCCCAATTCCTTCTTTGGTGAATACATTTTTCTCACATGAGCTAGCTATCTGCATAATTCCACCAGCACAAAAGAATCCAAAGCAAACCTAGGAAATTTTTTTGGTTGACCTTCGAATCCTCCAACCCTGAGGTAAGTGAAATGAGGAAACTGTGTATAGAAGCCGCCATAGACACTCACTAATTGCATAGCTTCTTCTGACATTCTCCTGTTATGGATTCTAACGAATTCATGAGTCAATCAGCCAGTGAAAACATCATTTACTCTTTTGTAATTTTCACAACATCTCTTCCTCTGCAGGTGAGGGTAATATTCGTAAATCTTAATGGTTTCAAAAAATGGTTCATGATGCAATCCTGTCCATCCCCGAGTGCAAGCTAAATAGTATAATAGGTATGAAGTCATATAAAATCCTCTATGCCCAAAATGACCATTATTCAATTTGTCATGCATTTCTTCTGCGATAATTTTCCCCCAATCTAGGAACAGGGTTCCCTGCAAAATTATTTGAATAAAGAAGTACATCCATTCATGAAAATAAAAGGCATGGTTAGACCCCGTTACCCTATTCAATATTGTTATTAAGTATTTAATATGGGGTTTTGTGTGATCTTTGGTGAGGGGTTTTGGTAGTCTCAACCCTCTCTTTCGTGGTTTTGACAACGAGATCTTCACAATTACATTTTTGTAAATTTGTCTCTTCCACGTGAAAGTACTCCTAAACAATGCCATGGTAAAGCGAGAGTAGGTTTCTTTCACTAGGATTTTTAGGGCAGCTATTACTGCTTCTCTATTCATAGGCAATAGGACCTCACCATCAACTTTCGGAATGCATCTACTCTTCAGGTCATACCTATTCACACACTCCTTAACAAGTTTAGGATAAATTACAGACGAAGGAAAGGGCGCAACTTCCATTATTCCACTTTCAACAATAGTGCTCATGATAGAATTTGCCTCATGGTTTCTAGTTCCCGTCACAAAATCATCTAAATCATACCGAAACCAAGCTGTATCCCCATGCTCAAGAGAAGAACAAACCATACTAGACTCATTCTCAAAAAATTGAAATGATGTTCTCATTTTTGATAAATTATAGAAAAACCCAATTCAATAGTAAAATTTCTAACAAGCTTCCACATAGAACTAAAAATTTCAAAAATCACCTTTGGAACTGAAAATTTTTGCACACCCAAATTTGAAAATACCAAACTCCTCGCGCTTCGTTTCTTCATCAGTTAATCTATGTTTATTTGATTACACAATTGCCTTTTAAATGCTCTCCATTATGGCGAAAAGATTTTCGAAATAATATCACCAATCTTACCTTCATGACAAATTGATTAAAACATAATTTAATCCCTTTATAGGTAATAATTATCTGTCTTTTCTACGTGTGGGCTTGTCATTTCATCATCACTGCCTTTCCCGAGGAGGATTTGATTTTTTTTGAAAGCTGCTGATGTCATTCCCGTTGGTCATCTCCCATTTGAAAAACTTCCCTTCCCTTTCTTTCTTTGAATGATCGATGAACCTTCTGAACTACTTGAACCGAATGAACAGGTTCAAGGGGTTCAAAACAAAAATAATTTACTTCCACTAAAACAAAAGAGAAAATGACAATAGATGACCATAATACCGAGGCTCATTTCACAACTTTGAGTTCGAACTGGATGAACTTATTGAACCACTTGAACTCAGTTCAATGGGTTCAAGCGGTTTGTTACTTCAATAATGATCGACCTTTCAAACAAAGTGGGGAAGATTGACTCAGCTTGGACATGTTTAACTGGTTGAACCACTTGAATTTATTCAACGAGTTCAATGGGCTCAAAGACTTGACACTTAATTTTACCCGAACCTTTGTTTACAACTTCATGAGAAAAACACAAATAAGAACTAGAAAGGATAGAATCCAATTTAACTAAGAATACACATAAAAGAAAAAAATGAGAGGGATAACATGGAGTTATCCAAACAGAATAGAGTTCAATGTAATGTAGCAATTTAATTTTCAATACAGTTTTAGTAAGTTTTCAAGCTATGTTATGTAACAACACTTTTTGGATGAATGAATAAAGTAACAAAGTTCTAAATTCATAGTATGCAATTGAGTTAAAGATATACTCATCCAAGGGGGGCCACTTGGTAAGTAATCCATTTTCCTTTTTTTCACTAGTTTCATTCCAGTTATAGTTATTGTTATGGAGTTTGGCTGTTCCTGCAACCACTGGAGACAGTTTCCTATGACTATTCCTACAGCCAAAGCGGACAGAGTAGTTTCCTGTCTGATAATCCTAAAATTTTTTGTAGTTACTTGTATGAGTTTATCTTTAGCATTGAGTTTTGAGAAGCAGTCAGATTACTTCATTTCCACGCATTTAGCTTTCAACAATGTTTTCCTTTCTGTTGTAGGATACCATGGATTTAATAGGGACTTAGTGCACATATAATGCTAACCCATTTCAAGTACACGTACCCTGGGTTGAAAAGTAAATGAGCCTTCACAATGAGAAAGATAACTGCTTAGTTTGGATGTCCAATCCTTGAGCTGAATTTTTTAGCCTAGTTATTGATCTAATTAGGGAGTCAAACTACTTTATTCTGTAGCTTGGGAACTTGCGTAGCTTAAGTGACCTAAAAGTGATGTTTGAGATTGTTGATCATTTTCTTGTAGGGAAACAACTTATCATGTTTAATTTTGAACTAAACAATTAACTATTTGGCTATGAGTTGGAAATATTCAAAGACTTGTAGCAGTGTGACATTTCATTGTATTGTTATCTTAAGTCCAGAGATGAGTGCCTCATTTTTCACTATATTGTTGGTACATATTAAGCGAGTTTAAATGTCTTGGGGATATAGTATCCTTGTGGGGTAACAAACATAATTCTTTCCCTTAATCCACATGATGTGAAAGAACCATCAAAATATAACTTCTATATTCGTTACTCATTTACCATGCAGAGGTGTTTATCAGGGAATTTAGTGACTAACGTGTATGCTTCAACCAATGACACATATACTAGCTGATTTGCAACGATTTTCCCTCCTATTAACACATTGGATTTCTAATTCACTCAAAATCATGATCCACTTATCCACACAACCAATGAGATTGGTGTGAGAGAGAAAATACTTAAGTGGATCTAATATTGATATGAACTTCACAATATGATTGAGCATGTAGTGTCAAAGATTTTGAGTGGAAAATACCACTGCAAGGCATGCTTTTTCCATTGGGGAGTAATTAAGATCATACCTCACGAGTGGGCGACTAATATAGTAGATATCTCATTCTTTTCCATTGTCATCTAGTAAGGAAAGGAGTGCCCCAAATGCTGTTGTAGTGGATGAGATATAAATGAAGAGAGACTTTCTAGTAATATGAGGCATCAATATGGGCAAATTGGCAAGATACTCCTTGATTTTATCAAAGCCTTATTGACACTGATCATCCCACTTAAAGGTGGTTTCCTTGTGGAGTAGACGAGTGAAGGGTTGACATTTGTTTTCTAATTGTGCAATGAATCTACGTAGGGATTGTAGCTTCCCTTGTAGACTGCACAATCCTTGAGTCCTTTGGGGAGGCATTTCTAGAATAGCTTTGATTTTCTTAGGATCTAATTTTATGCCTTGCCTCACTACAATGAATCCTAAGAGTTTTACAATGAGAATTTTTTCTTGAGACAAAAGATACAAGGAGTGCTAGAGCCTACTTTTCTCACCCTGATGATCCCCCTCTCGTCGTTGACAAAAAGGATACTAGAAGGCTTTCTCTACGCCTATCTGGATGGAAGTGAAAATCTACATTATAAAGTATCTGACTTGTGAGGGAAGATAATTGTGCATACATTCCGTTCATTTCAAATGGGTCAGTTACATGCGGCATGGGAGGTTGATGAATGTGCCTAATGTCCTCTGCAACCTACTCTCCTTCAGTGTAGTTGGGACACAAAAAGGTAGGCCACACCGAATCACTCACCATTGTCTCATAAAATTACTAGTTGAAAGGTCATTAAATGAGGTTTCCCAGATGACCTAGGAAGAATTTGTTAAAATTAGAAAATGTAGGGCCCAGTGGTCGGTTGATAATGCACAAAGTAAATATCCCATAGGGGGTTACAAAAATGACCATGGGAGCCTCTTCACCTAGGGCATCTCGTACAATGGATATTCCTGCAACCACACAACGAGCTGAGAGAGACCTACTTGAACCCTCATCTGCCAATATTGAACTAAGACCTTCCGCAAACCCTAGAGTTAGTACCTTTGAGAAAAACCCCATAAGGACAAGGGCTCTTTTAAGGAAGGAGAAAGGAAAGGCAAAGGTAGACGAGGGTAGAAAAAGGGCATGCAAGAAATAAACACTAAACCAATTACTCCTAGTTCAAAGAAGAGAAGAATAGAAGAAACACACCCTCCTACAACTTCTGCCTTTGCAACTAAACCCGCTAGAAAAAAATCAATTCCAAGTTTCTTGCTTCCATTGAGGAAACAACACAACAACGAAGTACTAGGATTAGAGGAAGGTCTAGTGGGAAAATATAGACAAATGAACCAAATGCTAGTATTCCTATTGAATCATCTAAGTCTTTTCATGTTACCCCGCTATAGGAAACTTATATTGTCAGGAGTCCTGAGGAAAATGAGCCTATGGAGATAGATGACCCTTCGCAGGAAAGTGAAATGCAGGAGGCAGGGATAGGATGAGTGTTCCCTACAAGTACATTTTGAGCACCCCAATATAACTAAAGCAGGGGACGAATTTCATGAGGAATACATAAGGGAGGAAACCCCTCAAGATCAACAGGATGTGTTCGGAGAAGAAGAGCAAACAAAAGAAGGCCAAGGATTGTAGGGACTTGATGAGCTCATTGCTACTATTGAACAACAGGGTAAACAAATATTTCAGCTGGGGGAATCAGAACCAGGAACAACTAACATAGGTAAGGGGAAGTGCATATCTGACCATACTCTACCTATTTCCTCACTTTTCATACCATGTCTTTGAATTTTAATAAGAATATGCTGTATCAAAAAATAGAGTGGGAACTTGAAAAAGCTAGGATGCAGAGAATTATTGACAATCAGAGAGGAGAACTTGAAAATAAAGATGATGAAGTAGTTACACTAAAGGAAAAAGTGACCACAATAACCACTATGGTACCAAACTAATGCAGTGCAGGGCACCTCCAAGGGTTTATGATATGTATTTGAAAGAGCTTCATTTAAATTTAAAGTTAATGTGGATTGTAAGGGATTTAAACCCTTCTAGAAACACCTCAAGAAGTTTATCAAGCATATGAGTCTTCTCTTACAACCATAAATAATATTCTCTATGAGTTATTTTTACACAACTTTGCTATTCCAAATGATGCTAATTGGAAGCCATTGCTGTTTATTGAAGACGTTCACCCGAGGGCATTTATGTCTTGGATCTAAAATAAGATTAGTTGGGGTGTACATGCTAGGCCACATAGAGAAGAAGAGCTTAGTATTCACTGACACTAAGAGCATAGTACTGTGAGCCTCATAATTTATATTATGATTGGAAAATAATTTTGCAACACCGAGAAAATAAAGAACATAGGAGAAGGATTTTTTCCTTGAGGGAACATGCATTCAAAGAATATGAGAAAATGACCTAAAATTAAGGACAAATAGTACCCATCCATCTCATTCAGAGATGAAAATGTTTGACAGAAGACCTTAAATACGGTGAACCACATTCTCTTTGCATTATTAGATCCAAGATTACTGAGTGGGGGAGGGGGGGATCAGTAATCCAACAAATTAAACTTTTCATAAACCATTCAACAACTTGTATCAATTAACATCTATTTCATGAAAAAAACAAACCAATGAAGATAAACATCCACAACCATGCAACACAATAACACCAATGTTTTTCTCGTGGAAACCCAACTCGAAAAAACTATGTGTGGGGATGACACCCAAAAATAATTCTGCATTTTTCTAAAGTACACCTAGTTAAGAGCTTAGCCCTGTTAGGAGCTTAAAAATGCCTGGTTAAGAGCAAGACCCTGTTAGAAGCCACCCATTTAAGGGATTTACCTCTAGCCCTGTTAGGAGCTCTACCCTATTAGGAGTAACTCTGTTAAGGGATTTCAAACCCTAATTAAAGAGTCATTTGATTAAAGGATTTACAAATCATACCTATTAGGGTCTACATGGTTAAAGGATTTATCTTGATGAAAATGTTAGGAATCAACAAGTGAAAGTGATATGAGAAAATAACTCCTCATCTGCTAGTGCAGATCCAGTTCAAGATCAATATCTACTTTACATGCAAACTATCCAAACCCTATGATCGCACAACTACATTCATGATATTTTTCTTCCACATACACTTCTCATAATACATCAAAATGATATATAAAACATTTTACAACTTAAGGCAGAAAAAAAACCTTAATTATATTTGAATTTCATCTCAAATATGCCAAAATGTATTACCAAAACAAAATCCATCGATAAAAAGACATGTTTGATTGGCAATACAAACCACACATTGATTTGACAAAGAAAAGTCAAACCACAACAAACTTTATAATGTTCTTGGACAACTTCAATAAATTCGATCATAACGATCATAAAAATGCCAACTCATCAATCCACATCGATCTTTAACATCACTGTGATCCCTGAAACACATAACCACTTACCAAAAAATGATACATCATCACTAGTTGAGGATCTGGCTGATTATTTTAAGAACTTATTTTATTTTTCAATGAACGATCTTTTGTCAATGATGTGGTCGCAACAACAACCCCACAATATAGTCAAGATAACATATCCTGAACAAAAACACCTGAATCCAAACCTATTTGACACAATCATCAAATCATTCCTTTTTGGCTACATCCTGTTCTTCCTGTTGACATGTCAACCTTTAATCAATCATAAGTCACACCATACATATGATAAACCTGTGCGGTCATAGATACAACTGTAATCACCCAAAAATGGTCTAGAAAATCCATAACACCCTTTTCTTAAATATTTGGTCTTAATAAATCCTAAATCTAAGACATTATTGCTGGACTCTAAATTATTGAGCATTTAATCAAACTTGCTTATATAATTTTAATCCTAACTTGTTGAATCAAATAATCAAACATCAAAGCCTAAACCCAAAAAAACATAAAACATTGGATAAAATAAAAAAGTCCTAAGTTCAAAAAGTGAACCCATTCACACATGGGTGTGCATTCAAAAATCAAATAAAACAAATAAAAGGGAGAAAATACAAATTTTGTCTTATTCTCCACAAAGTTAACCAATCCAAATCACTTCTTCATCTCACATGGATTGAGAGGAATTGCATCTCCACCATTGATCAATTCTTTTGCCTCTTAGTCTCAACTACTCATTCCTTGGAATCTCTTATAAAAGGGATAGCTCCCTTGCTCTTTCATAATAAGAAAATTTGGACTAAAGTTATTATGCTATTTTCACTCTAGAGTTTACTAAGAGCATTCATAGTCATTTTGATTTCATTAGTAGTTTCTTGCATTTCTTGCATTGTTCATTTCATTTCTTAACTTAGATAGCATCCTAACTTCTTTCATGGCTTAACATAGATGCATTGTTCTTCCCATTTGATAGCTTAATCTTGCATCCTAGTTCTATTTCTCACAATGTTATGCATTTAGCTTGTTAGTTCATGCATTCTCATGTTTAAGCTTTCAAGAGAAAACTATGCAAGTCTATGCATTTTGCTCCATCTTGCATTGAATCTTCCGTTTTGAAGTAGTCAAGTCACCGATGTCTCTATGTCCAATCAGATGGACAACCATGAGAATCATACTCGCTTTAAATAGGAAGCAATAGGCCAGTTTCAAGGGTTTTTAGTTTAGTGCTTTAAATCTCATGTTTTGCTAACCCCTTGATGTAATGGTTTATTGAAGTGTTTGGTTGCAGATTCTAATATCACATTTTACCACACACATTTTTGGCGCCGACCGTGGTGCAGAAAGTTGCATTTTTCTCCATTTTTACAATTTCTTGCATATTTTTGATGAAACTGCGCTTTTTGTCGTGCTTCTCTATGCTCTCTGTCGTATGACAAATTGTAGATTGGTACTTTGTCATCTGATAACAGGTATATTGTCGTATGAGGTTTTATTTCCTTCCTTTTTTCGTATCAGAGTATTAGATTTGTCGTATGAGCTTTGGTGAGACTCTATTTTGTCGTATGACAGCTACTGTTTCATCATATGAGCTCTGATGCCAGTCTACATTCTATACTTTTTCGTTTCAAAAACAACAAGCATTTTTAGGGTTTCTCGGGCTAATCTTTGCTTTTTGATATTTTGCGTATCTTTCATGGTCTTTTCACTATATGTTTTTGTAGCCTAACTGGTTTTTGGAGAACATTTTTGAGGAAGATTCGCTTGCCAAAGCCACATTTGCACACTATTTTGATACAAATACTAACAGTTTGTGTTTGTAGGATGCTTGTTAAAGGAAATTTGAGATTACTAATGGTTATGTTTGCAGGTTGCCTTGAAATCACATCAACCAAATGATCATGCTTGTTAGCATTTTCTTTTGAATCATAGGCACATAGATTAACTAGAAAGATCTTTCTTGTTTGATTCGAAGCAAGTGTTAGGGGAGGATGCTCTCTTTCCTTTTGGAAAGATAAAAAACCTAGACTCACTTGTTTTGTATTGAGAAATTAAATCTTTGGGAAAGAACTTAAAGCATGTCTTGTGTGTGTGTGGAGAAAACAATACTGGATAGGAGAGTATGCTCTTTTCTCCTTGAGGGAAAATCAGAAATCTAGACTGCTTTTTTTTGCCAATCCATTTACTTTTCAAGTTAAACCTTTAGAGGACCTGCCAAGGGAGCAATCTCTCGGGAATGACCTAAGTGTGGAACGAGCGAACCTGGCTACTTCCACCCCACTATAATCAAATGCTTCCTTCAATCCAAAGAGAGGGAAGACATGGCTATTTCTATCTCTAATGCTTTCTCACTTGTAGGGCCTTGTTGCCCCAGTCTTGCTAAGCAAGAGCTACATTTGATTGGCCGCTTGTAGGGCCATCTTGGTCTCAATCTTGTTTACAAGACTACAAGGGAGATACATTCAACTTGTAGGGCCGAGAGGTCTGAATCTTTCTTGCAAGACTATACATTTTGGGTGTTTGTAGGGCTATATGCCTCAATTTTGCTTGCAAAACTACAAGGGGTAGTCATGAACGTATGAACTTACTAAACACCTTTTAGATAGAGGCTACCCGATCTACCTCCGAAAGTGTCATAATCTTTGTGCAAGGATTGATCCAAGTGGACTTTACCCGGATCACCCCAAGATTTTACACCCAAGATATGTATTCTCAAGAATTTTTAAAGCATGAATGTGGCATGGGGGAGCTTATGCGATTCGAGCATTGAGTCTCTTTCCAAAACCCACAACATGCCTAGTCCTGAAAAAAGCCGATATCATTTTGTGTGAGGCGAAGGAGTATCAAGCGTGGGAAAATATTGTGACACTAAGCCAATTCGACTATAGGGTAGAAAGTGTTTGGTTCTTCACACTTTGTGTTTGATGTGATTTCATACCTTGAAACTTGATATATTCCTCAAACACAAACATTTTGACAGCAGACAACAGTGAACATCAAGATTTTTACCTCAAACATTAGACGAAATTATCCAAAACTTCTTACACAGAAGTGGCAAACTATCCCAGAGTCTTTTGTCATTTCAGACCATTGCATTTGTTGTATGACAACACATCTAGAGGGAAGAAACTCGTATGAGGACTCCTGCATTGTCGTTTGAGATCCCTTGTATTGTCGTATGAGACCTGAGTGAAAATTAGTCCAGCACTAAGATCTTTGTCATTTGGTCACATTCTTGCAGCAACTACTATTATACCTTGTCACGGTCTCTCCAAATTTTGAATCTGGTGGTTATACTCGTCATTATCTTTTTGTCCTATCTTTTCACAACTCTCTCAATCATATTGACTCTTTGCTCTTGGTTCTTTATCAACTTTGTCGCAAGTGCCATCTAGCAGGTATTCAAACGCACGATACCTTGCACAAGTTCAACAACCAAATAAACCTCTTTTTATTCATCAAACAAATCTCTAAGCTTTGACATTTGACTTGACACATTGATCCTCTAGAGACGTTAGTCACAAATTGCTGTACATGGTCCAAACAGGAAGTCAAAAAGTTGATCTCGTTTCTAAGGGAGAATCTATAGACGACTTTTCTCAAGACTTACCTTCTTGTCAGAAACCCAAGACAAATTTCAAGATCTCACACAAGGACACTTCAAATCCACAACCAACAATACCCTTGTTTGACTCTTCAACTTTGGTTGCACACAACACCTCAACCATGTCAGCTTATGATTGGGGGTCCCAACATGACCGCCAGAGTCAACATACTAGTGCTTCCTCTTCCATAGAGGATCCCACTTCTGAAGAGATTAGGAAGTGTCAACAAGATAAACATTTTCAAAAGATAATGCAAGCCCTCATGCAATTGGACAAGGACAAATACTTTATGCATCTTGCATCAACAAGTGTCAAGCTTCCACCTGATTTTGACATTGAGGGACTCATACAACAGGAAGAAGAGTCACCTATCACTATTCTCAACCAACAATTGCAAGATATGAGATGCGAGTTAAGGGAACTCAAGAAAGAAAAGGAACAACCTCCAAGAAAATACTCATTGGAATCCATATGTCCATTCCCATTTGCTAATAATTTTCATATGCCACCTTTTCCCCCAAAGGTTGAAATTCCTAAATACGATAAATACAATGGGGAAGGTGACCCTTAAGACCATGTGAGAGAATTTTGTGCTCTTAGTATGAAATTTATGCATGAAAGGACTTATCTAATGCGACTATTCCCGTGAATCCTTAGTGGCCAAGCCTTGGAATGGTTCACAAAACTCACACTCGACATACAGATGTTTGACGAGCTAGTACAAAGATTTATACAACACTAATCTTACAACATCTTACACGCAGTTACTATGCTCAACCTTTGCAATAGTAAGCATCATATTGGTGAACCATTTGTGAAATTTCTCCAAAGGTGGAGGAAGATATTTTCAAGATACCCTAGACAAATACCCAATCCAGAAAAGATTGAAATTTTTATCAATAATCTGGTTCCCAAAATGAATTTCGCAGCACAAATGCAAAAACATACCTCCTTTAGTGACTTGGTTGACAGTGCCATGAGAATCGAGGATGTTCTCATCAGAAAAGGGGATATTACTTTGAATAAAGACACCGAGTTTTCCAACAACAACAACAACAATAACAAGGACAAGAGTAAAATTGGAATAAGAATTGCAACGTGGTTAACGATGATGTTGTTGACTCACACGAGATTAAACCCAATGAGCCAGTATTTAACCTTACTACTAGCATACATGGTGCCAAGCAAAGTTCAGTTACTCCCAACACTTCTAAAAACACCGAGGATGCTCAAAAAGACAAAGCACCGTGGATTCCTTGACCTAAACAAAACTTCACTCCTCTTGGAGAACCTTTGGAAGATGCAGTAAAAACATTGGTTGCCAACAAGATCATTACGATTCCCAACTCAAAACCATGGGAACCCGAGGTAAAACCCAAATGGTGGAATGACGATCACTACTGCGAGTTTCATATTAATAAAGGACACTTGACAAACGACTGTATGAAACTGAAGCATGTGATACAAGATCTGATTGATAAAAAAACTATCATAGTTGGTACTCATGGCTCAAATGATGATCATAAGGCCTTCAAGCAACCCTTGCCATCCTACGAGAAGGGTGAATCATCACAAACTGCAGGAGCTGGGGTAAATCACACATGTGCCAACACTGACAATGTGATCCACATGCTTGAACCATCTGATAGATCCGTCAACATTATTATCATTAAGGATAAGAAACGTGATTTTTCTAATGTGGTTACTAGAGGTCAATTTAAGATCACCCTTAAGGGAGTGGCATCCACATCTAAACAAACAGACAAACCTTCGTCATCAAAGCAAGTTGCTACAAATTGCGCTTGTTGAAACTAATGTTCCCAAGGACCTTGATGTTGGTCGATTCCAGACCATGGTTAATCATTTGACCTCTCCTCTCTCTCTATCTTTCTCAGAGGAAGATGACAAAGCTCTTAGTCACCCGCACAATCAGGCTTTGCACATAGAGGTTTGAATCACAAAATTTGGGTCAGGCATGTTTTGATAGATGGAGGCACTGGGTTAAATATTTGTACTCTCAAGCTGGTCACATTGCTAAGATTTTCTGAGCATACCATTGATCCTCGGAAGAACATAGCTATTAAAGCATATGATGAGGAAGGGCGATCATCTAAAGGACTTGTGGTACTCCCCATCAGGGTAGGGCCTATTCAAATAAATGTCACTTGCCAAGTGCTTGATTTGCCTCTCCCATAAAATATATTGCTAGGGAGACCTTGGATTCACGACATGCAAGCGGTCCCCTCTATGTATCACCAGTGTGTAAAATTTCCCTACAATCGGGTGGAAGTGACCATTCCAGATGACAACACCTACTCCTGTAACACCTTGAAGCAAGCTGACAGTATGGTCCCACACAATAAAGAAGCATTACAAAACTCTGAAGCAGCTCAAAAGGCACTTATGCAAAGCTTTGAAGCAAAGCTTAAGATCAACAACACAAGCATGGGAGAATACTAGGTGACTTCTCTTCTTCCTTCTCCAAGATCTTATGGTATTCCATCCTCATCTTTCCCACCTTCAAATGGTAAACAAGTAGAAATAGATGAGGGAACTGGCATGGTGAAGGTGCGGGTGTTTCTTTCAGAAGAAAATGAAGAAAAGGTTGTTCTTGCCTGGTTATACAAAGATGAACAGAAAAATAATGAAGTAAAACATGTGGAGATTTGCCCACATAAATATGGGAAAGGATATCAAATGATGAAACAAATGGGATATATGGGTAAAGAACCCTTGGGAAAGGACAAAGGTCTTGTAGAACCTCTTCGAGCTAAATTTTGAGATCCAGCAGACAAGACTGGCATAGGATACCATGAGAAAAAGATTCATTCTTCTAATCATCCTAGTAGCTCTCACGTAGATGCGTATGATACAGATATTGAAGGTGAGGATGAAATTACTCCCATTCCCTTTGAACAATTGATGCATGCCGCCACTGACAACCCGACATATCAAAGGGAACCCTATATCCCCTCATTTCTAGTGCTTCCTTTGAACCAAATGGGTCCAATACTTCAGCTATTACAAAGATATCAACTCAAGAGTCAGACATAAACGATAGACATCCTAACTGGGGGAAACTTGTCTTCACCTCTCATGTCTTTGACTTACCACATTTCTCAAATGACGAAGTGCATGCTGTTGAGGAGGTCTCTCCTTGTGCCTCTCAAAAATCAGAAGATGATTCCACTCAGTGTGGAGTGGACCAACAAAGTGAAAATAATAATTACCTCTATGTCCCAAGGACTCTCTCTCGCTTTTTGGAAAATAGAGATCGAGCTCCTATTCAATTTGATTATGGGAAAGATAATACTCTACCAGAACAACATCCTAACTGGGGGAAAACTATGACTCCTACGCATGTGTTAGATTTACCTCACTCAATTGAAACGGACTCTAATGAGTATGAGTGGGACTCCTTTGATGCTACTATGGATACCAAATTAGATGTGGTTCAAAAATTTGCACCAATGAACCTCTGAGCAAACATCCTGAGCCAGAACCCGTCCTTATTCCCAATGATGATTCTGAAGAGGAGGAAAGGCCCCCTCTTCCATGTAACACAAATTGGAATTTTGGGAGAGAAACCCAGAATGCTCTCGCATCAGCTACTCAGGACTGGGATTCCGACAGGCGCTCTAGTCATGCCGCCGCATCGACCATCAATAGAAATGATCATATCTCCACTAGCTACAACCATGATTTTAATAATGGATGATGGGCATAGTGGGGCCGTGAAATAGAAGAAAGTGACGACACTTGGGATCTTAGAGACCTTCAAGAACTTGACATGGCTCCTCCACCACATGTTCCATCTAGGAGAATTCAAGTCATGCCAATGAGTATCTTTTTAAAACGTGTGGCCGCTCGAGAAGCATGAGAAAATGCTAATGCTAGTTCAAATGAATAGAATCCTCATACTACCAACAACAACACTGCTAGAAGTGTTAGGATGAATCGCAGTCTAGGAAACCCTTCGAAGAGTAATATCATAGATCTTCTCTTGCTTATTGAAGACCTTGATCTTGATAACTCGGTGCTATCCTTGGAACCTGTTGAATCCTTACATCTTGTTCACCCTGACTCATTGAATGGAACCCTGATGCGCCCATAGACCTCATTTCTTCTCCTAATGACTACTGTTTGGCCTGCTACCTAAATTCCATTGAACCTCTCACCTCTTCCACCAGTGCAACGAGCATAAACATGACAGAGGGGGACGTCAAGTTCCTCAACCTAAAGAAAAAAGACAAAAAGGTCTGATGGTGAAAACCACTTTGTGGCAGTATCAGAACCAAAAATAGTAAAAAAAAGGCGTATCCAATGGTGAAAACCTCTCCGAGGTACCAGAGGATGGGGAACTTGACCTCCTTCCTAATCATCTTCATGAAATATCATCAGTGCCGATAGAACCTACACAAGCAGTGATCCTGGGAACAATAGAGGCACCTCAGCTCGTCTACCTAGCACAATCTCTATCCAAGCAAGAAAAGCAAGAATGTGTTCAATTCTTCATCAAAAAGAAAATAAAATTTTCTTGGTCTTATTTAGATATGCCAGGATTAGACACAGACTTGATTATGCATCATTTATCAATTACTCCAGGAATCAAACCAGTCAAACAAAAGCTCCAAAAGATGCATCCTCATGTGGCATTGCTATTCAAAGTAGAATTAGAGAAGCTACTGGATGCTGAATTCATTCGTGCTATAGCTTACGCTGATTGGATTTATAACATTGTCCTTGTGACTAAACATGACAAGTCCATTCGAGTTTGCACAGACTTCAGAGATCTAAACAAGGCTTTCCCCAAGGATGACTTCCCATTACCTAATATTGACATGATTGTGGATCTCACAATTGGTTATGATATGTACTCACTAATGTATGGATTTTCCGGCTACAATCAGATAAGAATAGCTCCTGAAGATTAAGAGAAAACTTCTTTCACCTGCACTTGGGGGAAATTTTGTTGGAATATCATTCCTTTTGCCCTTAAAAATGCTGGAGTGACCTATCAGCGAGCTATGACCACTATATTCCATGATATGATGCATTGAAACATGGAGGACTATGTAGATGACACCTTGGAAAAATTAGAAAGAAGGGCTACTCACCTAGAAGATTTAGAAAGGATTCTAGACAAAATGGAATAATTCAAGCTTAGATTGAATCTTAAGAAATGTGCTTTTGGCGTAACTTCTGGAAAATTTCTGGGATACATTATTTCAGCTAAAGGAATTGAGGTTGATCCTGAAAAAGTAGAGGCAATAATGGATATGCAACCTCCTCGCAACATCAGTTAGGTTAGGAATCTACAAGGCTGACTCCAATCTATCAGAAGATTCATATCCCAACTCATAGAGAAGGCACAAACTTTTACAAGAACATTGCACAAAGGAGTTAAATTCAATTGGGACGACGGGTGTGAATTTTTTTTCCAACAAATCAAAGAATATCTTGCTAATCCACCCGTACTGATGGCTCTTATTCAAAGAAAGCCTCTTCTTGTTTACATCTCAGCTACAGACACATCCCTATGAGCTTTGTTGGCGCAACAAGATGAAATAGGAAAAGAAAGAGCCATATATTACATAAGTAGAACCATGGTATCTTACGAGCATAATTACACTATCATTGAAAAAGCTTGCCTTGCTGTAGTTTTTGCTTCTAAAAAACTAAGACACTATATGATGGCACACTATTAAGATAATTTATAAAATAGATCCTCTCAAGTATCTGTTCAGTAAAGAAACTCTCACTGGAAGGTTGGCTAAATGGGTTATGATCCTCAGCAAATTTGACATTGAATACATTGACATAAAAGCGATTAAATGACAAGTTATTGCTTATCACCTTGCTGATGCTCCTTTGCAAGATACATGACCGCTATTGGTAAAATTTCCTGATGAAGCTATTTTGCACCTCACAGAACATACCTGGACAATGTTCTTCAATGGATCCTTTACACAACATGGAATTGGTGCTGGAACCCTCTTTATCACACTGCAAGGATATAAGATCCCAAAAGATTACAAAATGATGTTCTTGTGCACTAACAACATTGCAGAATATGAAGCTTTAGCAAATCGTTTAAAGATGGCTATCGAATGGGAAATTACTGAACTTCACATCTATGGTGACTCACAACTAGTAATCAATCAAGTCAATAACCAATACCAGACAAAGGATGATAAATTTCTACCATATAAACAAATGGTTGACGCTCTTAAGAAGTATTTTATATTTGTTACTTTCCAACAGATACTGAGAGAAGAAAACAAGGCAGCTGATGCTATGTCCACCTTGGCCTCCATGCTACAACTTGAAGAACATCACTCTCGCTATGGATTCCTGGTGGAAGAACTCCTCTTTTCGGCCTATGATTCCCCAAAATTCTAAGCCGTGTGCTCCTTAGTGGGTAATGATTCATCCCATTATACTCATATATACTCCTACCTCCAAAACCAAACTTTGCCAAATAACCTATCTAGAGATAAAAAAAGAAACCTTATAAAGAATGCATCCCGTTACTTGATCATGGCTAACTACCTGTGTAGAAGAGGTCTTGATGGTACTCTCCTTAGGTGTCTAGAAAATGACGAGTCTAAATGCGCACTAGAGGAAGTCCATGAAGGTGCCTGTGGATCTCATTCGAATGGTCTTTCGTTAGCTAAGAAACTCTTACGGGCAGGATACTACTGGCCCTATATAAAAAAAGATGCCATACATTTTGCCAAGACATGCAAGAAATGCAAAACTCATGGTAACCTAATTCACTCTCCTGCACATGAGCTATTACCTTTTATTACCCACTGGCCTTTTCTGCAATGGGCCTTTGATCTGATCGGGCAAATCTATCCCTTGTCCTCTGGAGGACATAAATTTATTATCATTGCAACTGAGTACTTCACAAAATGGGTTGAAGCAGTTCCCTTGATCAAAGCTATAGGTAAACAAGTATCCATGTTTATCCTCAATTATATCATCTATAGATAAGACATTCCTTCATCCATTGTGACAGACAATGGGGGGCAATTTAAAAATAAAGACATGGACAAACTTTGTGACAAGTTCAAAATCACCCAACACTGTTCTTCTACTTACTACCCTCAAGGGAACGGACAAGTCGAGGCCTCCAATAAGAGCATCTTGAAAATCTTGCATTGAACAATGAGTAAGACTGGGAAGGACTGGAACCTTCAACTCAATCCAGCCTTATGGGCTTACAGAACTAGCATTTGGACACCTACAGGGGAACCGCCATTTTCCTTAGTATATGGCGCAGAAGATGTATTTCCCATTGAGATAGAAATACCCTCGCTCCAAGTCAATCTACATGGACTCATTATTGATGAAGATTATCAGATTTCCAGAATCTAGGATCTAGAATTACTTGATGAACATAGAAAAGCAACATTTGACCATCTGAGGGTCTATCAAAAGAGAATGTCTCGAGGCTACAATAAGAAAGTGAGACATAGAGAATTCCAGGTTGGAGACCTTGTGCTTATGGAAAATACTCAGAATCAACAACATGAACAAAAGGAAAAATTTGAACCCAACTGGCTGGGTCCCTTTGTGATCACTGCAACATTTGGCTATGTGGCCTATCAACTGTCAACTCTAGAAGGGGATACCTTTATTGATCCCTTCAATACTCTCCACCTGAAGAATCTCTACCCTTTGATCATTCTCACTGTTTAGCAGCATGTACATGCATATATGATCTTGAGAAAAATATCAAAAAAAACAAAAAGATAAAAAGATAAAAAAACACTTGGAAAAAGTCCTGAAAAAATGACTGTCTTGGTGAAAACCTGGCAACTAGGTGCGCTGATGAGTCAAAATAAAAATAAAAAAATAAAAAGAGAAGAAAAGAAAAGAAAAGAAAAGAAAAAGTGAAAAATACAAAAATTTGAAAAATCAAGAAAAGTGCCTTGGTGAAAACCTAGAAACAGGCACCTTGGTAGCAAAAATAGAATCTCTGCCAAGTGGTGAAAACTTGGCAACAGGCGCCACTTGTAACCTAGCACTCCATCTATCAACGCATAACTTGGCTCATCTCATCTGTGGGATGATCTTTGTGCTTTTCTGAGATATCACAACAAATTTAGTCCTCGCTTCACTGGTTGAAGCCATCCTTAGGTCTTGTATGGGCCTCATACTTTTCAACATCATGCCAGTCAACCTGTCAAGTCATCATAATTGGTATCATTCTCTGGACAGTTTGCCACTGACACACCAACGTTTCTCAACACCTAGTTAATCAACAATGTTTCTCAACACTCCCATTTCGGACAAATATATGTTTCTCAACACAACATCGGATAACATACACATAAACAAAGTAATGTGATGGTGTTCATCGACACCCACATCAACAAGTTAAATAGACTGAATGATTGCTGACAATTTTCTTGTATGCTGTCTATTATCAATGATTTCCTATGTTTTCTTTGATTTCTGCTTGTTGGTATAGCTCCAATGATCTTTATATCAAGATAGTAGGGTGTATGTGATAAGATCTTTCGCACTCTAGTGGATCAGCCACACATCCCTCGATCCTACTCTCTTGTACCATAAGGTGAGGTTGGTCCTATCTCCTTGTCTGTTATTATGCTTGTTTCAACAATAGCGCACTCATGGTTATCTTGGCTCTGAATGCCTCGATACTGGTGTACTTTTGTTATATCAAACTAGAAACAATGTTTAGGCCATCTTGACTCTTGTGCCTAGATGCTTACATTTGTTTCTCACACCTATCTGATGAAGAGTCATATTCATATCCTTATGGTTCCGTTGGTACCAATGGGGATTGTATTGACTCTAGTGTCCCAAATGTCCAAATGATGAAAATATTGTGACTAGAGAAGTCGGTGACTTGACTCGCATCATAGGTTGCATTTCTAGGCTTGCATGATAGCATGATAACATACTCCAACAGATAATCTAAACACAAAGATATTTCTTTAACCTGTTGATCCTCTAATCCTTTGCTGACGCAATCAACTGCATTTCATCTCCTTAAGGGTATCTATCTACGCACAAAGAAGGGTCAGTAACAAAAAAAAAAGCATAACATATATTCGACATAAGATCAATGAAACACGCATGATTTACATCTGTCATTTATGATTTAAGCTATAGAAAGCCTACAACATCTTTCTTGCTTTGAAAATTGTACCCTTGACTAATTAGATTGCTTTGAATCTATTTTCAAGACCGAAATCGAAATTTGATGATGTTTTGATCCTTAAAAATGCAACTTAACCTAATTTTCACTCATGTAGTTGATTGTTGATGCTTTCCTCATAGGATTCTGATTTGAGATTCCTCTTGATCAAATTTCTTGCGCATTTCCCTCTTCAATCCAAAAAGTCAACTTAAGACAATTTTGGTCAAACTTGGTCAACTATACCTTTAAATAGGCTCGCACCTCAGATTTTCTCAATGCTTTTCGATCTATCAGGCTTGTGCCTCCCCTCCTTTTGATTTCGTTCTCGAGGGGGCAGTACCACTAGATCAACACTTTGATTCTCATCAACAAGTTCAATCTCTAGGGACATCAGACCCTGGCTCAAATCAAGACCTAATCAGGTGATTCTCATCATTGTGCATCAAATCTCAAACTCTAGGGGCATATCAGATTCATCGCACCATATCAATCTGAGAACTCCCCTCAATTTGGTAATTGGCTTCATCAGGACCCATGTCAAGTCAATTATCACAACCAATCAATTAAATGACAATCAGTCTCATCGCATCACATCAGGTTGGTTCATCATTCAAACTTAATCTTAAATCAAAAAATTTGCTTGGAAGACGGACATTTAGTTTCATCGCTTCACATCAAATTGAATGCTCAGATTCTTCTATCAGTCTTCGTTCAATCAAGCCCAGAGCTGATATCTTCAGATCTCCTTACCAGTCTTCGTTCAATCAAGTTCGGAGCTGACCTCTTTTTCAGTCTTCGATCAATCAAGTTTGGAGCTGATATCTTCAAATATTCAATCGGTCTTTGTTCGATCAAGTTCGGAATTGATTTATGATCTGTGGGATAGTTTCATCGTTCACATCAAGCTATTTCTACATCCAATCAAACTTCAAATGTTCTTTGACCCAATGTGTTCCCAGATCAATCACACATTAGTCAAAGAGGGGAAAATGTAATCACCCAAAAATGGTCTAGCAAACCCATAGCCCCCTTTTCTTAAATATTTGGTCTTAATAAATCCTAAATCTAAGACATTATTGCTGGACTCTAAACTATTGAGCATTTAATCAAACTTGCTTATATAATTCTAATCCTAACTTGTTGAATCAGATAATCAAACATCAAAGCCTAAACCCAAAAAAACATAAAACATTGGGATAAAATCAAAAAGTCCTAAGTTCAAAAAGTGAACCCATTCACACATGGGTGTGTACTCAAAAATTAAATAAAACAAATAAAAGGGAGAAAATATGAATTTTGTCTTATTCTCCACAAAGTTGACCAATCCAAATCACTTCTTCATCTCACATGGATTGAGAGGAATTGCATCTCCACCATTGATCAATTCTTTTGCCTCTTAATCTCAACCACTCATTCCTTGGAATATCTTATAAAAGGGATAGCTCCCTTGCTCTTTCATAACAAGAAGATTTGGAGTAAAGTTATTATGATATTTTCAATCTAGAGTTTACTAAGAGCATTCATAGTCATTTTGATTTCATTAGTAGTTTCTTGCATTTCTTGCATTGTTCATTTCATTTCTTAGCTTAAATGGCATCCTAGCTTCTTTCATGGCTTAACATAGATGCATTCTTCTTTCCGTTTGATAGTTTAATCTTGCATCCTAGTTCTATTTCTCACAATGTTATGCATTTAGCTTGTTAGTTCATGCATTCTCATGTTTAAGCTTTCAAGAGCAAAGTCTACAAGTCTATGCATTTTGCTCCATCTTGCATTGAATCTTCCATTTTGAAGTAGTCAAGTCACTGGTGTCTCTATGTCCAATTTGATGGAAAACCATGAGAATCATACTCGCTTCAACTGAGAAGCAATAAGCCGGTTTCAACGGTTTTTAGTTTAGTGCTTTAAATCTCATGTTTTGCTAACCCCTTGATGTAATGGTTTATTGAAGTGTTTGGTTGCAGATTCTAATCTCATATTTTACAACACACAACAACATCTAGAGACACCACTTAGTCTTGCATTATGATTGCACATGCCGTCTCTTATATCTCTCCCCCTTTTATGTCAATGGAAAAGGGTTGCATGGGTCATTTCATTCTCTGCACATTCTACCTCTACAAGGTGTAGCTTTTTCAAATCTTCATACTTGCAACAAACCAGGTGCTTGATCACCCAAATATGTTCTGTTGTGTTCCTGCGATCACTCCCCCTCTGAGATACTCAAAGACATCATTTGGAAAAGGTTTAGTGACTATATTTTCTATTTGTTGCTTTGTAATGACGTACTCCAATCTGACTTCCTTTTCTGCAACCTTGTCTCTCAAAAAGTGATACTTGATTGAAATATGTTTAGTCTTTGAATGCATAACATGATTCTTTGACATGTTCATTGTGCTTGTATTATCACAATGTATAATTACTGGCTCTTCAACGTTTATCCCAATGTCCTTTAGAATTTGTTTCATCCAAACAATCTTTGTGTAATTTATAGCAATAGCTACATATTCTGATTCAACAGTAGATTGAGCTATATAGTCATGCTTCTTACTTAACCATGAATGCAATATTTTTCTAAGAAAAATGCTCCACAACTGGTGCTTTTTTGTCATCAACACTTCCTGCCCAATCAACACCAGTATAAGAATTCAATGTAAAATCATCAGACTTTTCATATTATAAACCATATTCCAGTGTTATTTTCAAATATATGAATATCCTTAGGATCAACTTGAAACCTCACAACAATTCCAACTGTGCTAGCTATGTTTGGTCTAGTGTGAGTTAAATATTGCAAACCTCCAATCATGGACCTGTATTTTGTCTAAAATACACTTTGAGATTCACCAATAGTAGTAATATTTCGTCCAGTAAGCATGGGTGTTCAACAAGTTTAAAATATTTCATCTCAAATTTCGTTAGCAACTCCTTAAGATACTTTATTTGAGAAATAAAAATACCATGTTTACTTTAAGTAATTTTCAAACCAAGGAAGAACTTTATTTCACCAATCATAGACATTTCAAATTTAATTTTCATTTCCTCAGATAATTTGTTACTCATTTAATCATTTCCTCCAAAGATTATATCATCCACAAAGACTTCAACAATCAATATTCCATCTTCACAAGTTCTCAAATATAGATTACTATCCACACTACCTTTTCTAAAACCAAGATGTAATAAATACTTGTCTAACCGAGCATACCAAGCTCTAGGAGCTTGTTTTAGAGCATAAAATTCCTTCTTCAATCTGCAAACCATGTCCCCATTATCTGTCAAAGGAAAATCATCAGGCTACTCAATGTAGAATTCTTCCTCTAGATCACCATTTTGAAATGCAGACTTCACATCGATTTGATGTACCTTCTTTCCTTGACTGATACAAGATTTTTATATCCTATATAGTGATATCCAAAACTTTTACATCCCAGGTGATTAACATGCATGCCTCTGTCAGCTTCTTCTGCATATATTCTTTCTCTACTTTGTCTGCTGCGACCTTCTCCAAGGTTGTGAAATAGATATCAAAGTCACCCTAGACTTTGTTCAAGTTGTCTGCAATATCACTTCCTTGAAAAATGACTGGCAAGGGTAGGAGTTTATTCCCTCTGTCAACTGCCCTCTCTAATACCTTAGCCTTCCTCTTAGACTTCTTTTATGATATCTCTACCCTATTTTTCTTTTCATCCTTGGTTAATTCAATCTTAACCTCCATCAATTAAGTTTCTTTTCCCAATACTATCCTTTACTACTTCTTCAACCTTATCAGTTAGATTTTTCTGCTCCTCAATCTGGTCAGAGAGTTTCTTAGCAACTTCCAAGGCCACAAGAGTGTTCTTCTCTTTGTTCTTCACAAGTGCTCAACTGGTGCTAAAAAATGACTAAGTAATGCTAACATCAAGAGAAGATCCAATAGCATCTACTGACTCTCCCTGACCCTTAGACTCACTTTGATTCTTTTCTTTCCATACTTTATTACTATCCTTGTTTGCTTCCTTTGTAAATTTTTTATCTAACTCATCTATATACTCAACCATACTCTTACCAACATCACCAATGTTTCTCTTTATCTCTATAGGTGGTTTCTTGTTGCTTGCTGGTCCATTATATGTGCAAAACTTTGCTATGTGTCCTTGATTATTGCATTTATAACGTGTAGGTGGTGGTCTATTCTGATTAACCTACAATCTACAATTTCTTGCAATGTGCCCAAATTTGTTGCACTTATAACATGTGATCTTAGCTACTCTTTTTTCACTGATGTAATCTTGCTTCTTCGATGATTGATCTGGTTTTCTACATTCTACCTTCTTGTGTCCATATTCATAGAAATTGAAACAATAACTAGTAAAGGACTTATAAGGAGTCTTACCTCTACAATCCCTCTTCATGTGACCAATTTTGTGGCATCCAAAGCATCTTCCTCTAAAAGGTCTAGTTTTCACATTAGGTTCCTCTTTTTGATTGGGTTCCTCATTTTTTTGCCTTCAGATTATCTTTCTTGAGATTTAGAACATTCAGCTTCATCAAAACCAACTCCAGTCTTATCACCTTTAGGATTTTTTGTTGGAATAATGATACATTTGGCATCAGTGAATGCACTTAGTGAAAACACTTATTCGGTTTTGAATGCTTACCGAGCTCATCACTCAACCCACAGCCTATACCGAGCATTCAGCAAAGCTCAC
>MU224966.1:120614-132499 GCA_018584345.1 Thuja plicata
ATTAATTAAACTGAAGTGATTTAATTAATAAGTGTAAAATATAATTACTCTAACACCCCCCTTAAGCGAAGCTCAAGAGGTAAGCTGACCTAGCACAACTATGAAAGCAGGAAATGGGTCCCGACAACAAGGCCTGATCAGGTACCCAATACAAAGAAATCTCTGTAAACCAGAGACAAAGGAGAAAACCCAGTGGGAAAACTCCTCTCCAAAAAGAGATATAAAAGCAAGCAAAAGAAAAAAAATGACTTCAAGAGACTCTCTCAAAGCCATAAGTACAATGCGTGCTACCACCCCCCCCATGAGAGAGGGTCGAGGCTCCAAAGCCCCCCCAGAATGAAAAAACCCTTGGATCAATGAACAAACCACCATGACGTCAATACAAAGGAGTGAAAGGAAGTGAGCACTGAAGAGGTAACCTCGAAAGATGAGGTGTCACTGGAAGGCCGAGATAATGCTCAAAGGAGTAGACACGAGGATCCTAAAAGGGAACCCCCAATGTAGGTGGTATGACAGGTGTGCTGACACTATCAGGAGAGAGGAGATGAGTGTCCTCTGTAGAATCCTCAACAACTGCACCTGGTGGCTTGATGAATGGAGCTGGAGGGTCTGGTAGTGCTGAAGAAGAGTCTTGATGAAGAGAAGAAACCCCAACAAGATGAGGTGAGGCAGCCACAGAAGTGGTCTCAAGAATAACATAGAGGTTCAAGCGACCTAACTGTCCCACATGATGCTCTCGCGTAAGAGGAGAGCTGTGCTCCGATGATGGAGATGGTGGACCAAAGTGTGAAAAGGTGTAGAGATGAGTGGAATGATCAACTGTCCCTGTAGCAACAATGCCACTTGTCGCACTATCCCGAATGAAGACTAAATCTGGTGTGAACTCAACTGTCTTCCCTGATCCACTATGTGTAATCTGGTAAATCGAGAGAAGGTTTGCAGACAGAGATGGAACATACAATACATCATTGAATGTGCCATCTTGAATGCGTATAGAACCTTTCCCGCAGACTAGCATAACAATGTTATTCTCCATGAGAATGTGGGGAATAGGAGAAGCCTCAATAGAAGAGAAGATCTCTGGAGAAGACGCCATATGGTGAGAAGCACCTGAATCCAGTATCCAAGGGACCTGGGAAGGGGATGCAATGAAAGCCCGTAATGCATGACCCTGTCCAAAACCCTGTCCAGATGTCGAAGATGAGGCATAAGACTGAAAAGCAAACCCCTGTGAGGTGGAAGAGGATGGAGAGGAAATAGTGCTCTTCTGAAGGAGAGCTTGCAAATCTGCAATCTGTTTCTCATAGCCATCAAATCTCTTCTGAAAACAATGTGACTCATCATGAGGCCCCTTCTGACAATAGGAACATGTAGGGTTCTTAGTCTTATGTTTCTCCTTCTTAGAAGAAGATGGTGGGCTAGTAGAGTGCTGAGAAGAGGAATCAGATATCTGCTTCGGCTTCGGCTTCTGTGTATCCTGAGATATCTTGGCAAGCAATGCCTGTGACTGTGAACTTGTAAGAGAATCCATCTGACTGAGCTTGGACTGCTCACAAGTTAACCTGTCACAGAAGGTCTCAAAAGAGGGCATAACATGACATGCACCCAGTGCATCCATAGTGGAGTAGAAGGTAGAAGTGAAAATCTGATAAGGGCCACGAAGCTTTGAGAGTATCAGAAAGATACACTCATCATCTGACTTTGTCTTTCCAACAACCTGTAAAATAGATCAAAGAGACTTGAACTTCATCAGGAAGTCCTCAATGCTGGTAAATGATTCAGATACCAAGGAGGTGAACTCTGCATCTATCTGGAGAACCCTGAACTGATTCATTGTGGCAAACAAGGTGGAAAACTTGTCCCACATATCTCTGGGTGTGGTCAGACCATCCAAGTGGAACAACAACCTATCTGAAATATTCATGGCAATGAGGCCCATTGCCTCATCCATCCTATTTCTGTGCATAAGAGCCTCATAAGGCCTCTATAGAACTGGCTGAGCCGCATCGAGGCATGACCATAGCCCTTTTTCCATAAGCAATCTAGTCATCTGCCCTTTCCAAGTGTGGTAGTTGTGAGGTGTAAGGTGAGTGACAGTAGAGTCTGCCATTGAGAGAAGGTAGACAGAAGTAGAAGGGTCTCTTTGAAATAAATGATAGAACTAGAATTTGCACCCCCCCTCAAAGTATTATACTATCTCCCGTACACTTCAAATAAGTATGTAAGCAAAAAAACAAGGAAAAAACCTGATTTTTAGATGCCTCCACTTTGACGCCAAAAAAAACTGATCAAACGATAAAATTTGAAAATAAAACCAGCATGGTTGGATTAGGCTCGGAAAGAGCTTTCCAACGATATATCACACTTTGATTTTCGATACCGTATGCAAAAATTTCTCAAAAATGGGTGTCAGTTTTCCAGAGTCACGGATTCTAAAAATGCCAAATATTTGAAAATTTCTGAAAAAACCCCTTGCGGCACTGAAAACTGCCCACTAAGTAGTCAAAACCACCTATGTAGAAAAAACCCACCTTCGTACTTTCTGCGCTCAAACCTTAGCGTCTCGTGCCTCGAAAAGCATGCCAGGTTCGTATGACCCTCTTTCCATAAAAAATTGCCACAGCTTGCTCCGGTACCCAAAGGTGGTCAAATTTTATATCAAAATTTGTCTGAACGATCCTCTGAATCCATTGGTGAGGTCAGTTTCTGCCCAAAATTTGTCCAATAAAAAACTTTCCCTAGATCCAATAAAAAACTCTTCAAAAACTTGAAACCCTTAACCTCAAAATCTGTTTCAAAAACACCAGAACGGGCAGCAGCAGGGGAGCTCTGATACCATGTAGGATTTGAGAGATATAAATCCACAGAACGCCAAGAATACCTACATGCAAATAACCTGTTACAGGAGAGAAGCAGAAAGAAGAAAAAGGCAGAACTCAGAAGTTACTCAAAAATGAGAGAAAAATTATGATCCGAGTTAATTGAAAAAAAGATTTACAAGGTTCAACCTATAAAGGTGAACAAAACCCTAAAGCCTAAAAAAGCTAAGTTGCACATTATAATTAATAAAGATATTAATTATAATGCACCTAAGAGATAGCTTAAGAAAATAGAGTAATAAATAACTTAATTAATTAAACCGAAGTGATTTAATCAATAAGTGTAAAATATAATTACTCTAACAATAGCAACTTGCTTTGCCTATATAGTTCCAATGAAGTGCATTACAAACATAATCACTGCTCTACATCAACAAAACTTGCATCCACATGTTCGCAACATCAAATCCATCCAATCCATGCACTTACACATCAAGACGCTACTTTCCTTTATACAAGTAACAACAAGAAATTAGATCGACATGTTAAGACTCCCCCAATGCACAAATAATTACATAGACCTTTGCTAAGATACAGACGGTATCTTACACAAGTAAATAACAAATAAAAAACATCAGTTACACGCCAAGATCCTTAATTCACGCTCGCTAGTCACTAAGCATATTGCATCTCTATGGTCGGCCCCAAATAGGTCTTCACCAGTCTATATGCCATAATTGTAGCACTTTTAACTAATCTCAACCATTTTAAACTTAACCATGCAATATCATAAATAATAAGAATATACACACAAAGCATATAACTCATAACACCATGATTTGTTGTCGAGGAAAACCCTGTTGAGGGAAAAAATACGGCGGGAATTAACATCCACAAATAATGCACTAGAACTATTGTATCCCTATTAGGAGATCTAGCCCTATTAGGAGATGATTATTACATCCAGTACAAAGTCCCTCTTAAAGGACATACTCTGTTAGGAGTCCTCTCAACCCTGTTAGGAGTTGAATGAAAATGATGTGCTCACTACTCGAGAACACTTCCCAAAGTGAAGGTTAAATCCACCTTCTAGATCCCTTGTCCAAAGAGAAGTATAAAAGTATACTTATAACAATGAACTGACAAATAGCAACTTGATTTTCTTATACAGTTCCAATGAAGTGCATTACAAACATAATCACTGCTCTACATCAGAAAAACTTGTATCCACATGCTCGCAACATCCAATCCATCAATCCATGCACTTACACTTCAAGAAACTACTTTCCTTTATAGAAGTAACAAAAAGCAATTAGATCGATATGTTAAGACTCCTCTAATGCACAAATAAATACATAGACCCTTTCTAAGATACACATGGTATCTTACACAAATAAATAAAAAATAAAAAACATTAGTTACGCGCCAAGATCCTTAATTCACGCTCGCCAATCACTAAGCACATTGCATCTCTGTGGTTGGCCCCAAATAGGTCTTCACCAGTCTATACGCCATAATTGACGTCATCAAGAATACACTGACCCAAGGATCACAAAGAATGTTCTCCCATGTATCTTTTATCATGCCTTAATCTCGCATATCATAACTCATGCTCGCATCCAAGTTATCCCAAAAATGTAGATACGATCTCTTTTATAATCCTTTGTCATTGCACTGTAACCAGTCTTTACCAATACAACTATAACTAATGAAAACAACAATCAAAAAATCCAACGACCTTAGATATAAGGTGTACATACTTCCCTCTACACAACTCCATGCTCACATATACTGAAATATCATACACTGTGATAACCGATATTTCTGAAACTTCTTATGCATCCAACTGAAACATATGTTGACATAAATGAGAAAACATGAATTTCAACACCTCAAACAATAAAAAATCCAACACCGTGAAGTTTTCCTGACATCAAACATGGGTTGAGGTATTCACTTTTCTGTTGTTGCTTCGTGGAATGAGGATTAATATCTTTTATTTTTTCTTCGAACATACTTTATTGGTTGCATGCGTTGTTATTAGAGAATTGTATGTACCTCAATTCCATTCATTTTTAAGCACAGATAACTGAATCAAAAGATGCCAACTCTTGCTGTCTTCGCCAACCATACTTGACACTCTAGAACCTAATGCTTTGATATTAGACTGATGGAAATAAAATAATAGATCAATGGAGATCAATGGAGAAAATAATACTTACATAAACACAACATATTTTCTATTTATCCCAAATTTCACTTACAAAACTTTCATTCTCAGATTACAAAATGTTTATAGATAGCTTAACTGTTGTTTCGAATGCTATTATTTCGGAGCTGCAAAATATCGTCTAGAGCTGTTGTGTATAGTTGCTCTTTGTGGAACTGCAAAGTGTTAATTTTATTTATTTGATTTATGCCTAATGTTTAAGTAGAGTGATTTAATGTGAACAAGAGTTATTATTTGTATGTTAAATGTTCGAGCATTTTATTTGTGACATGCTACTACCTTTCTATTACCTTGTAGGAATACTCAATATTGTATATACAACATGTTTTAATATTTTACATTTCCTTTATTTATGCATTCTTTGAGGAATTTTATCAAACTACTTATTTTCTTTGCTTTTGCTTTCACATTTTGCATACATGTCTACCAGGGAAGGGCCAACTACAACATCTATCAAAATTCCTCTATTATTTATGCTTTGATGAATATCCATACCCCGTTCCAGGATTCCCATCTTGGCACAAGCGGGGATGATGCTAGCAAAGGTTGTGAAATTAGGCTTTACGACCACCAATTGCACATCCTTGAATGTCTCTAAAGCCTTTTCAACAAATCCATTTTTTGTATAATTCTTACAATCATTGCAAGGCACGAGAATAAAGTTTCTTTACAACATTTTGTCAAACAATTTACAGGCTCTGTCTATGCTTTCCCACTTTGCATACATGTCTACCAAAGCACTAGAAAATATATCATCTGCCAAAATTCCTCTATTCTCTTCTCTATGCTTTGTTGAATGGCTACACTCTGTTCCAAAGCTCATGTTTGGAGCAAACTGGGAGTATGCTGATGTAAATATTTGCTTTTATTACTTGCAGATTTGTTAAGAATAGGAAAAACCTTTCAATACAAGAAAGAGATTTAAATTTATAGTGATATGTCCTTCTAAGGTATCCCCTTCTATTCCATTACAATTTCCACCATAGATTGGATTACAAAGTAGCCTTTAGGAAACAAAAACCAAAGATATTTATATTGATGTGTGATTTGCACACAAAAAAGACTATTTTCAAAATAAAATTCTAGAAGTATTTACATAGAATCATGTTGGCAAGATTAAAATAACATATGTATTTTCTTGAAATTTTTATTTTTGTAAGGCTTTGAAGAAATGATGATTCCCCAACCAATAAATATATTTGGAAACTCAAAATTTAATTTAAAATCCTCAACACTAGCAAACTTAAATCAAATTTTTGCTTTTGCTTATTTAAACATAAGTAAGTATTAAAATAATTAGTGGAAACTACTCAATTCTTAGTTCCCAAAACGAATGGATGGATTTTGTATTTGTATTGTTTATTCAAGAATATTTATTTTCTAACACTATTTTACAACTTTTATAATTAACAATTATTTTTTTAAGAAGTCAACACAATTTTTAAGTATCCAATTTTTTAGATCATATCTTTAATTTTTAGAACAGATTTAATAAGTTTTTAAACTCACAAACAAACAAATATATGTATATATATTACTGTACCAAACCATTCCATGAAATATTACTTTTATAATTTAAATTATATTTGTAAGAAGTCAACACAATTTTTCAGTATCTAATTTTTTAGATCATATTTTTTTATTTTTAGAACTTAATAAGTTTTTAAACTAAAAAAAAAAGCAAATATATGTATATATATTATTGTACCAAATTGTTCCATGATCTTTTTCTGCTCGGAAATGGCTGATTTCATCCACTGTTGTGTGTTGATTTTACTGTTACATAGGAATATTTGTATTTATTTAACATAAGAATATTTTAGTTTTAATTATTTTTAGTCTAGATTTCTAAAATGGGAGAACTGATGGAGCGACCGCAACTCCCATGATAATTTAAAATTGTTAAATTTTTAAATGGAACTTTTGTTTATTTGATTGTATTGTATCGAATGAGCTGGTTTGGTTGAAAAAATATGATCTACATTAACTTCAAAGATATTGTTTTGTATCCGATAGATCCGATTAGATGCAGAAAATATAATCTATATTTACTACAAAAATCTATTTGACTATACGTTGGGAAGTAAACCGTAAACAATTGGCTAAAGAAAACCAGAAACCACCGTGTACATTTTACATTCTCTATTTTCAGCTCTCTTATATTTATCTTTCAATAATTGCTGTGTTTACTAAATCCATGTTGCATGGACATTACACACAAAGTGCTTTTTGCACTTTCACCTTTAATTAGACATTGTTACTTTAACTTTAATTTTAAATATCTATTCCATTGAATGCAAAGTTTTAACATAAGTTCACAACATAATGCTTATGTCATGAGATGTATCTTTTATATAGATACCTGATCCCTTGAGTGAAAATGTCTTCTTGACTGAATCTGCAATCAAAATGATCAACGATGGGAGCTTGCAACTACAACCGCATGTCCAAGTCATAGACATTGTTGAGCTTGGGCATAGCCTTAGATCAACAACCTGATACAAAATGGATCTCTCTGAAGGAATTCATAAGAAACAAGCATCAACGCCAAAAAAATATAATAATTGCTTGACCTCAAAACAAATCCTAAAGGGATCTATAGTGTTTCTCAAAGGGTATAGTTGCCCTACTATTTGAAAATCAAGGTAAGCCAATGTGTTAAATAAATATATCAAAAATATCTACTTTATTTGGAAATTTATCATTCTTAAAGCTATATTTTAGAATAAGTTCCAATTTTTAATGCCACAATTCAATATAATTATGTAGGTGGATTTTTGTCTCAGAACTAGAAATCACTTTCTTGCACCATGATATTATTGGTGAGGCCACCTTCATATTCAAAGAGCGGGACTTACACCAACATACCACGAGTCCAACTACTCCATCTATAGATCTACCTGATAATGAAACAGTACCAAAACTACCTTCTCAAGGGTGTTGTTTGGGATATCATCACCCTTAAAAAAAATATCTCAACCCCACTATTACTCCTATTAGAAGCTTGAATCCATTCCAAACAAGTGGCTTAATATAAAGGGTCGTGTTGCAATAAAAAAACAAATGCACCAATTCAATACACAAAAAGGGAAAGGAAATGTCTTCTCTTTTGATACTATAGATTGTGAGAAAAGTGAGATACATATCACTTGCTTCAACAAAATTGTAGATCTTCATTACATGAATATCCAACTTGGAGCTATATATACAATATCAGGTGGCATTGTTTTTGATTAAGGTAACTATAGGGTTTTGAAGGGGCCCTGAACCCTTTACAATAGAAAACTGAGATAAAGCATTAAAGCACCAACAAAAAATTGAATACTGTCAGCCTAAATGACAGCCACAAAATAGGGGCTCAACCCCATAACAAAAAAAGACAAGAGATCCCAACAAAAGACGGAGAAAAAAATAGGAAATCAGCCAGCAGTCGCACATCAAAAAACCTTCCAGCAACACAGTCACACCAACGTCTTCAGATACTCTTCCGACTCGTCCAGCTGAATCTGCATGCTGAGGATTGATTCCTTTAAGGTAGTAAGATCTTTGGACTGGGGACTTGGTTTCTTTTTTGTGCTTGATCTTGTCCTAGTTCCCGGGTCCATAATCTGAGTTTCCTGATTCCCGCCTTCATCATCAATGTTGATGGATTTTTTGTCAGTGCTATTTCTCTCCAGCATTGCTTTCAGGGCTTTGCGATTCTCAATCATAGATTTCATGCCCATGTTATTCATAGTTATAAACTTCCTAAGCATAATATCATTATTTCTAACTTTATCCATGATTAGGGAAATCTTGCTATCAATGGCGCAATTAATCTTGTCATCCAACCATTCAGTATTCTTAGTTACCTTATCATAAACATTCTCACCTCTATTATATATAGCAACGTCATTTCTCATCTTATCAACTGTTTCCTTCAACACATCATTCCTCGCATCCAGTGCTCTGTATTTGACGTGCAGGTCTTGGATGTCATGGAATGCCCATTTATCAATGTTGAAAGCACTGACGGTCTTGTTTCTTGCAGCTTGAAGGACCCTCATATTTGTAACCCTTTTAGTATTGAAATCTTGTTCTGAAATGGATTCATCTATATTTTTCCAAGTTTTCCAATTCCCCTCCCTCTCCACATTAACCTCCCTAGTCAGGTTGATAGAAGGATTGGATCCAACCTTTTGGTTAAGATTATTGCTGGGGGAATCCACATGGGTGTTATCATACTCATTGGTCTCATGGGTTTCCTTCTCCCTGCCCTCAGCTTCATTCCCAATTGACTCATAAAATTTCACTTCTTTATCAGTATTATCCATTTCCTCTTTTCCTTCCTCATTTCCCTCATTAGTGCCCAAATGGGTTTCCTCCAGGTAGCTATGAATGATGGTATTTATCAGGTTGATATTCTCATAAGGAATTTCCTGTTGATAAACTTTGACAAAATCCCCATCAATACCTTTTCGTGCTTCCAACATATTTTAGTTTTCCTTAGTAGATACAATGTCGTTTTCTAGATTCTCCATGGTGCTCTGCTCACCTCTTTCCAGATCATCATCCTTATAATAAATAGCTGCATTATTATCATCCAAGATCATCCCTTCTACATCATCTAAGATGGATGACTTAACTGCATTTTTACCAGAGACACCCTTTTTGGGTTTTTTGCTAGACGGCGGTTTAGCCTTGTTATCTATGCTCACAGACTTCCACTTCTGAGAACCCACACACTTTGGAATAGGCTCTGGAACATGATCACACACATAGTCTGCAATGAGCATAATGAGACCCTCATGGAGCACCGAACTAGCGTTAACTCTGTGGTCCATGATGCTCTGGTTAAGGGAGCTTAGGAGGAAATAGGGGAAGGAAACCCTAGCTTCATACCAAAAATGATTGACCAACACAAAGTGGAAGTTATACACTCTGGTGAATCTACCGTTTAAGGTTAAATATTCCATGATGAACCTAAGCACTTTAGCTCTTATTAGCTTAATATTATTAATGTTCACATAATAATATCAGGTGGCATTGTTAAGACAATGAATAGGTTGTACAAAATCTTAATATCCAACTTGAAATTTGTTTGCAAGATGATTCAAAGGATTCTCACACAGCTGATGACCTCACAATTCCAAAACACCAGTTCTCCTTCACACCTCTTGATGAAATTGTGCACATGGCCAATAATTGCCTTGCTGATGTTATAGGAATACTCATTTGTGTAGATCCAAGATCTACAATAAGGAGGAGAGATGAGACAAAAGTTCTTATAAGAAGCATTCGACTAATGGACATATCTTTATGTACTATAAATGCAACCTTATGGGGTTCAACCACTAAGAAAGAAGGTACAATTCTCCTAGAATTGTACCATTTACACAATTTTTTTGTTCTTGCAGTTAAAATTGGATGAGTTACAGAGTATAATGGAAAGGCGATAAGCACTCTGTCTAGTACCCACCTCTTTGTAGACCCAAAAATAGAGGAGACATAAAAACTAAAATTGAGTTTTAAACAGGATGGGAATAACATTATCTCATCATCTACGCAAGCTATAGATGTGCCTCTATAAATAAAAAGGAAAATAATTGCTGATATTGAAGAAAAAACTATACATGTGACCCAACCTATTCAATACATTGTAAAGGAAACAATAAAGTTCATAAAATCAAATTTAGTTTACTATCAATCTTGCCCCCTTGAGCCAAATGGTAAACAATGTTAAAAAAGTTGTGCATAATGTTGATGAGATGTGGACGTGTTCAAAGTGCAAAGCTACATTTGTAGATTGCATATATAGATATATACTTCAATTGAAGCTAGCGGATCATACAAGATCACTATGGGCTGTCACTTTTGATGAACCAACCACCAACATTCTAGGTATGTCTGCACAAGATTTGTATATGCTACAATTCAACAAAGAAGAAGAAATTGATGTTGAGACGATAATCAAACAAAGATTTTTAAGTAGTTTCTCTTCGCTTTCTCATTTGCATATGATTCAAGTGGTGTTCAAGGTCAGCTAAAGTCAACAATCCCCAAAGTTGACTTGATGGATTTTGTTGAAGAAAACACTTCCTTGTTGGAAAGAATCAATGATATGCACAATAATAATAGTGTTTGATTCTAGCCCCATTTCTTTTGCTATGTGTATGCATATTTTGTTTAATCAACTGAGAGGGGGGGGGTGGGTGGGTGAATCAGTGGCCTAAAAAAAATATTCCAATATTCAACCAAAACTTATATCACAAATATAATACCTTTAGTTATCTTTTAGTCCTACAAGATGTATGCCTTGTGTAAATATAACATATATATACCGCTCGGTGAATATACATTTTGTTTTTTTCTAGCTTTTACTGAATAACAATAATTGAACTTAGTGATTACTGACCAATCCTATTTTAGTAATGTGTAAAGTAAAACATCAAATTGATGAACCATATACACATTTGAAACATGGATTTTTAACGTGGAAACCCTGTTATGGGAAAAACCACTTGGGACCGATAACTCAAACTTTTCACTCTTCTGAAGTGAGCACGGTGAAGAGCCAACTCTGTTACAGGTTACTGTAGACACCCTAAAATGGACAGGCTTGTGACTTTACATTAAAAACACTAATTTTCATCTATTAATTAATGGTTTTTTAATCATTAATTAATCATCTATTTTCCTCTAAATTCATTCCCCAAATCATCTAATCAAATTCTCAAAATTAATTAAATAGCTTTAATTGATTAATTACCATTAATTGATTAATTAAACTCAATTTCCTATAGTTTAAATTTAAATATTTAAACTTACTAATTAAATTCTTCCAATTAAATTAATTT
>MU224966.1:132599-156445 GCA_018584345.1 Thuja plicata
ATGCGCCATTACTCTGTCAACATTCAAGCTATCTTGCGATCACACACACTTTGCAATTATCAAATTCTCGACGCTTCTCAAGTCATAGACGCTGCCTAGCCAATACTGAGCATCAAGAACATCATTTTGAAAGGAGTAGAGAGAAACAATAGAAGCTTCAAGCATCGAAGGGTTTGCATTCATTTGTCTTCCCTTCTCTTGTTTGTACATTTTATTGCTCACATTTCTGTTATTCGTTTAGTAGTCATTGCGTACTTGATTTGCATGCACTTGTGAACCTTTGCTACTAACCCCCGCCCTTGGAAAGCTGTGGGAAACCAGAGAGAGAGGCATACAATTACAAACACACTGTTAAGTGTGACCTTGTTAGAGGATTTAAAACTAAAAATTTATCATTTGACCTAGCATTCACTATGCTGTCAACATGAAAATATTTTGACACTCTTGAGTATCTCAATACAATAAGGATGGTTAAATCCCACTCGGTTAAGAGATTTTTGGAATCAATGGTTAAACTGAAATAGTAAATGATCTGTTCAACAATACAACTTAAGCTTGCAGATTTTTATATCTATTGCAAGTCCATAATACCTCTTTGATCAATGTTCTCTTCAATTCCTTTGCTTCCTTTCTTTCTTCTTTCTGCTCAGTGAATGCTCTTGCTTCTATTGCCCAGTGTCTACATAATTTCCTTTGGCTCTGTTCTTCACCCTGTATGATTAGATCTTCTTGAATACTTCTATCTTCACAAGAATTATATTCAACATTCCTCTTTTTTTTTCATAATGAATTAATTTTCTCTTTATATAGACATGATTTCACTGTTCAATCTCCTTGTGTTTCTTGTTCTTGACGTAGATTGCATCTTGATATGAAAATATCGCTATGCATTGCTTTAATCTTTAAAGCTTTGCTTTAGTTTTATTCCTTAGATTTATCCTTGACAACTGTGATTAAAACTAGCTTTAAATCTTTAACTTTCAACTAGTCGATGGAAATAAAGCAATCAATCAGTTAACTCTAAATATAGCTCCTTCCAGCTAAGTGTTTTGTCATTTTCTAACTCCAGTTGATTTCTGTCATCAACTCTTAGTTTGCTCGGTCATTGAATCTAGTTGTCTTTGGGCATCAACTTCAGTTCTTCTCAGTGACCACTTTAGTTATGCTTGGTGTTGCGGTGCTCAGTATACACTGTGAATTTCTCTTTATTTTCTATCCATTGGTGTGCACTGTCCATCGGTGTTTACTGTCACTCGGTGTACACTGGCTTTTTATGTTTACTGATAACATAAAATTTATCTATTTTGTTTCTTTAAGTCTATGACAATATGTATATGACCAATTAGATTATATCAAGTTGACATCAATGACAATACAACATATTAACTGATTTAATGCTTGTATTTAGTTTCTACAACTCGATGATCATCAACTTATCATCTTCAAACATTCAATCAGTTATAGTTAACCAATTTCTCCCTTTGGCATTGATGAAAAGATACTATTAATACAATATGAAATATGCCATATCATACCAAACTTATTATTCTATAACCAATTCAACTATCTGACTCTCGGTAAACTCTTCTAGCTTAGATTTGATTCTTGCAGAATACTTTCCCTTTCATTATTCCCTTCAATGGATAGATGTAGCAACTTCTAATTCTGTCTCTCCCTTTGTTGTAGAATTTCTTCTCCCTTTTATGGATAAATATGCAGTGTTAACTTTCTCCAACTCTCTCCCTTAGATGGATGGTTGTTTCTTTGAATCTTTCTTGGATCTTTCTCTCCCTTTATAGAAACTTCTTTTTCTAATCTTTTGATCTTTGCTCTCCCTTTGACTGATGTTCTTCTCCCTAATAGATATTTCATTATTGGATATCTCTCCTTCTCTGGATGTACTTTTCCTTGATGGATATTTCATTGAATACTTCTCTCCCTTTGAAAACAATGCCAAACAAAAATATATCATTGAATATCTCTTTTCATCAGAAATACAACTGTGTAGTATCCAAAAATATCTCTGGTGTGTGGTTATGATAAGTACCTTCTTGTACTGATATGTCATTACAGTCCATATCTTAGCTTGCATCAACATGATTGATCTTCTGATAATGTGTAGGCTAATGCAGCTTCCAAGTCAGCTTAGTGACCAGTAGACAAGGGTCTGACCCCTAGTCTCTTCCTCAGGTACTCAAATGTATCTTTTGGCAATGACTTTGTGAATATGTCTTCTAATTGCTCTTTGGATTGTACATATTCAAGTATCACCTCTTTCTCTTGTACTTTTTCCCTCAAGTAATGATACTTAATAGCAATGTGCTTTGTCTTAGAATGCATCACATGGTTCTTTGAAATGTTGATAGCACTTGTATTATCACAATAGATAATCAATGGTTCATGAATTTCCATATTCATACCTTTCAGCAATTGCTTGATCCATGCAATGTTAGAGAAATTTGCAGCAGCAGCAACATATTCTGCTTTTGCAGTTGATTTTGATATGCATCCTTGATTTTTACTTATCCATGTGACAAGTCTTTCACCCATAAAGAATGCTCCTCCTATTGTTCTCTTTCTATCATCTATGTTTCCAGCCCAATCAACATCTGTATAAACTTGTAGCTCAAATTTGCCTTCTTTATTATACCATAAACCATAGTCTTCGATATTCTTTAGATATCTCTAAATTATTTTAAAAGTAGTCATGTGTGTTTCCTTGGGACTAGCAAAGAATCTTGCAACTATACCAATTGCATGTGCTATATTTGGTCTAGTATGTACAAAATACATTATTTTTCCAATCATAGATCTATACAAGGTCTGATTTACCTCGTTTGTTTTATCTTCCTTTGTCAATTTGCATCCAGTTTCCATAGGTGTTCCAACTGTTTTGGAGTCCTCCATTTTGAATATTTTTAGAACTTCTTTGATGTATGTGGATTGTGTGATGTAGATGCCTTCATCTTGATGTAGAATCTATAGACCAAAAAAAAATTGATCTCTCCAAATATTGACATCTCAAATTCTTTGCTCATTTCATCAACAAATGAATTACATAGCATATCATCACCTCCAAATATGATATCATCAACAAATATCTCAGCAATCAGAATCTTATCATGAGTATCTCCTTTTAAATACAGATTACTGTTATCACTTGTTCTTACAAATCCAATACTAATAAGATAAGAGTGAAGTCTTTCATACCATGCTCTCGGTGCTTGTTTTAATCCATACAAGGCTTTGTGTAGTCTACAAACCATTTTCCTCTTGTTAGGATCAACAAACCCTTCAAGTTGTTCAATTTATACCTCCTCTTCTAGTATTCCATTCAGAAATGCAGATTTAACATCCATTTGGTATACTTTGAATCCTTTGAAAGCAACATAAGCAAGTAGAATTCTTACTCCTTCTAGTCTAGAAATGGGTGCAAAGGTTTCTCCATATTCAATACTTTCTTCTTATGCATACCCTTTGCATACCAGTCTTTCTTTGTTCCTTGTGACTTCTCCATACTCATTCAATTTGTTTCTGAATATCCATTTGGTACCAATGACATTTTTGACACTCGGTCTAGGTACTAATGTCCATGTTTTGTTTTTCTCAATCTGCTCAATCTCTTCATTCATATCACTAACCCATTCTTTATTCTCAAGTGCAGTATTACCAGATTTAGGCTCAAAATAAAAAATCAAACATCTAGTGTTCAGTGAATTACTTCTTGTTCTCATTCCAGCTCTTTTGTTTCCAATGATCTAGTCCTGTGGATGGTGTCTTCTGACATATCTAGAAAGTACAAGTTCATATCTCTATTCATCATTCTGATCATCATCTTGGCCTTCATTTTGATCTTCATCATCACTCGGTTCAACATTATGAGCATTTTCATGATTCTCGGTGTGTGCAGCTTGATGCTCGATTGCATTGTTCTGTCACTCAGTAGCGATACATTGTTGCTCGGGTAGAGTGTCAGGTTCTTCAATTTAGACAAATTTGTTGTAATCTTCTGGTTCTTTTCTTCTTTCCTCATCATTTTTCTCAGCAAATTCATCCACTTTAACATTTGCACTTTCAATGATTTTGTTAGAAGATTTGTTAAGACATTTATAAGCTTTGCTTTTGGTAGAATATCCTAGAAATATTACTTCATCACTTTTAGAGTCAAGCTTTCCAATTCTATCATCTTTCAATATATAACATTTACTTCCAAAAATTCTAAAGTAACTCACATTTGGTGTATCCATACCATAACTCATAAGGTGTCTTATTGGTGTCTTTCCTCAATTGAACTCGCTTCAATGTATAGACAACAATACTTACAACTTCTCTCCAGAATGTTTGTGTGATGCCTTTTTCAACCATCAGTGTTCTGGCACAATAAACAATTGAACTATTTCTCCTTTCAACAATCCCATTTTGTTGTGGTGTTCTCGGTACAGAAACCCGTCTTATAATTCCATGCTCATTACAAAAGTTAGTGAATTCATCATAAATAAATTATCCTCCTCTATCTGATCTTAAACATTTTAGTTCCTTTCCACTTTGCTTTTCAACTATATCTTTATACCAATTCTACATCTGAAATGCTTCTGATTTCTCTTTTAAGAACACAACAGTCATCATTCTAGAATAATTATCAACAAATAGAAAGAAGTATCTATCACCATAATAGCTCTTTGTTATCACTGGTCCACATAAGTCAGTATGGACTAATTTTAGAATAACATTAGATGTGTAGGTTTTCCTCTTGAAAATAGACTTTTTAATTTTACTTTTTTGACAATTCTTACACATGACATGGTCGGGTTTTGACATGCTTGGTAAGCCTCTTACTTTCCTTTTCTTTCTTATCCTAACCATGTTGTCAAAATTCACATGACATAACCTTTTATGCCACAACCAAATGTCTTCATTTCTAGCCAATAAAAAGTGGTCTTAATATCATTAAGATAGAATAGGTTACCTTTTGTTTGTTCACCAATACCGATCAACCTTCCTATTTCATTATAGATCTTTGCCTTTTTGTTCTCAAATGCAACTCGGTGTCCTGTGTTTTTGACTAAGGTAAATATAGGTTTTGAAAGGACCCCAAAACCTTTTACATAAAAGTACTAGAGATAAGAATAAAAAACCCTTACACACATAGAATGCCTGCTACGAACAAAAAGTAGGACCTCGATGAACCCCTAATAACCCAAAAAAAGAAAATAAAAAACTGCCAAAAAGAAACACAGTTTCCAACACACTTTCCACCACAACTTCCAGCCCAGATTCCAACACAGATAAATAAAAACTAATTCATAATTTCATAGGCTTCCTCTGCCTCTTTTTGCATGTCTTCCATTTTATCAATGGACTCTTTCAACGCTTTCATCTCCTTTGAAATATCTGGAATTTTCCTTTTTATGCCACTTCGGGTTTTGGTACCTGGGCCCAAGCTCCCAAATTTTTCATCAATTGTGATTGTAGTATTCTCCAATAGATTACTCTCCACGTAGGCATATAACACTTTGAGATTTTGAATAGAGACTTTAAGCCCTGCGTTGCTATGCTTGAGAATAATACTTATCATATGCCCATTGTGGCTGATTTGATTTTTCATGTCTTTCAACTTTTCTTCCACAAGTGCATTGACTCTGGCTGTAATCTCTTCATTTTTGTTGTTATTATTTACCTTAATCAACAATTCCTTCTCCATTTCTTCCAGCTTTGTTTTGAAGGGCTCCATAGCTTCTTGCATTTCATTCAGGTGCTGCTTCATGTCCTTCATTTCCTCACTGAGCCAATTCTCCATGCTGGCCCCATGATCCTCCTTGCTGTTTGGTATTCTATCATCAATTTCAAACCCTACCATAGTATTGTGGTTAGGGTCCATTCTCTATCTTTTCTTTTTCCTGTTACCAGCCTTCAAGACCGACTGCTCTATTTTCTCCTCCTTTTCCTTACCATCGTTCACTTCTTCATTTTTTTCCTCCTTGTCATCTCCCTCTTTCTCTTCTTCATCTTTTTCCTCTTCTTGATTTCTGGCTTCATTTACCCTGTTCTCATCTTCTTCATTCAAGGGCATATCCTCCTCATTCATTTGCGTGTCCTCCTTATTCTCCTGTTCATCTTTTTCTTTCACCAGAGCCTCCTCACTTATCTCTCAAGCTTCCTCTTCAGTCATGGGCATTTCCTCCTTCTCCTCTTCCTAAATCTCTTCTTCATTACCCTGAAAATCGAGGGTTTGGTCTTCAATCTCCTCCTTCCTGTCCAAATTCTCCTTTTTATTACTCCTAACCCTTTTCTTTGGGTTCTCCTTATTTCTATCCAACTTAATTTTCTTTGCATTCCCTTTAACCCTTTTGCAAACGGGTACTGGGATTTGATTTCTGGCGTATTTTTAAATTAACAAAATAAGCCCTTCATGAAGCACCGGGTTGCTAGATTTTTTTCTATGCTCCATGAAACTGTTATTCAACAAGCTCAAAAGATAGAAGGGAAATGACACCTTTTTTTTATGCCTAAAATGATTTGCAAGAACAAAGTGAAGGTTTTAAATTTTGGAATAGAAACCATCTAGGGTGAAATACTCAATCATGACAGTCAAAATGTTATCCCAGTGACTCTTAATTTTCTTAATGTCCACATAATCACCCATCCCTTTTCTCAGAAGGGCTTCTTCTTCTTTGATTTTTAGGAAGATTTTGAAATCTTGAGTCCCAATGCATTTATTATCCCTGTAAAACTTCATGCCTTCACTGGAAAGATCCGTAATCTTTGAAATTATGCTCATAGTTAGAGTAAAAGACTTACCCCACATATTCACCTTTCCGTTCTTCCAGCTGTCTGCAAATTTTTTGGTTATTTCTTTGTCCCATCCATGAAGTTTATCTATATATTGGGTCACACCACCCTTCTTCAGCCTTTTCCATACTTTTTTCATTTGTTTCCACTTCATACAGTCTATCGGCTCCTCCTTCTTCAGACCTCCACCCACTTTAACCAAAGAGTTCTGAGCTTTCTGAGAGTGAATGGGCAGAAACACAATACTGTTGTGATTTTTCTGTTTCTAGATAAAACCCACAAACCATGCGAGGTCACATTCTTCATAATTCTCATGTCCCTCGACTGGAAACTATCATTACTCTTAATCTTAAGTGATCTAGTCATCATTAATTTTGGTTTTAATTAAGCCTTCAATATGGTTAATCTTATCATACTTGATAAGACATAAAATCTCCATATTGAGATCCGCTTCCCCTTTCCATAATTGGGTGACGTTAATTTGGGCCCCCACATTAGCAAAGCCATCCGCTGACTTATTTCCTTCCCTAAACACATGGGTTAGGTGAATTTCTTTAAAAACAAGCATTAAGAATTTTATTTTATCAATTATGTGGCCAATTGTCTAGGAAGCCTCATTCTTACCATTAATACAATTTATTATGTTTAGTGAATCTCCCTCCAACCAAAATTTTGAATAATCAATTTATTTAGCCATGATAATGACTTGAAGAGCTGCCATTGGTTCAACAACATGATTTTATCTGAATTCCCAGAGGCATCAAAAACTCCCAAACAATTTCCAGCTGAGTCTCTTATTATGCCTCCCACTCCATCTCTTCCCGGATTCCCTTTAGCTACTTGGTAAAAGTTACCTTTGACCCAGCCAGTCGATGGTGTAGACCATATTGTTTTTTCCCTCAAATTTGAATCCATCTTTATGCCCCTGATTTTTCCTGTTAACAATATCGTTTAAAATCTAAGTGTTCTTAAGGGGGGAGTCTCTAGGGAGAGAACCTTTAAAATTTTCCAGCAAACTTCTGCTAATGCAATTGGCCACAATCTCATGGGATGAGATTTTTTCTCTGAAGACTTTGTTATTTCTCTCCTTCCAAATTATCCAAGTGAAGTGAGGAAGAAACAAACTCCAAATATCTTTGGCTTCTTTACCATTAAAGGGGCATTGCCATTGTTTAACCATGTCTTGAAAGTTATTAGGTTTCACCCATTCCAGGTTGAAATGATTAAAGATAGAGTCCCACACTTTACAAGTATAAGTACAATGAATCATGAGATCATTACAATTTTTAGCTTCAGAGCGACATAGGATACATCTATTAGGCATACTAAGACCCCTTTTACAGAGATTGTCCACTGTTAGAATTTTGTTCTGAACAAGCAACCAAAAAAACATGTTAACTTTAGGTATAAGCTTATTGTTCCATACCTGAGAATTGATTGGGTGATCTTCCTAGGAGAAGAGAAGGGCAGAAGCAGAAGAACGAAAAAATTTCCATTTGCCTTTGGAGCCCAAATCAAAGAGTCTTGTTCATTTTCTCTTAAAAACCAGAGATTAAGATGTTTATCGACCAAATTGAGGTTCTCATCAAAAGAGCTAAGGTTAACCCATTTTCTATTGGTCCAATAATCATAAACCTTTTCCCCAATTATATATTTATAGTCTAGAATTGCTGGCATCCATTCCTGCTTCTCATTAAGAGCTTCTTCCTTCAACCAATTATCATTCCAGAAATTTATCTTCCTGCCATTTCCCAACTTCCATCTTATCCCTTTTCTAATCATGTCCTTGCCTTTCCTAATTCTGTTCCAAATGAAAGAACCTTTGATATCCAAAGGATTCCTTAACATTTCCTCCAAAGAGTTTAGATGATATTTTCTCTTGATAATAGCGTTCCATTCCTTCTCCTCTTCAAAGATTCTCCAACACTGTTTTTCCAGTAGAACCTTATTAGTATTTTTAATACTTCTGATTCCAATCCCACCAAAATTCTTAGGTTTACACACCACCTCCTAGGCCACAAGGATTAACCTCTTCTTCTCTTCAACTCTAGACCGGAGGAATCTTTTCTGGATTTTTTCAATCAAGTCTGCAAACTTCTGAGGAATTTGGAAAAGACTGAGCGCATAGACTTGAAGATTTTGAAGAGTAGATTTTAGAAGCTGAAATTTTCTAGCTTGACTAAGAGTAGCTCCTTTCCATCCTTCCTCCCAATATTGCAACCCAAAATGGCAGAGATCTTCCTTTGTCTTTCTTCAGGAGTGTTTTTGAAAAAAAGGTAACTTTTATCCCAGTTTATAGATTGAACAGAAGCATTAGTATAGGGATTCAAATCCTTTTTCATGTTCCTTGCTTCCTTAATAGAAGCTTCCCCCATCATGATAGTATCATCCACAAATTGTTCATGTGAACATTTTTGTAGAGCAGAGGAAGGTTGGAGACTAGAGATCTAACCTGTCATCACCATACTATTGATATATCTCCCAAGGCTTCCTACCATTATAGCAAAGAGAATGGGGTAAATTGGATCACCTTGTCTCAGACCTCTTGTGGAATGAAATAAATTATAGGATCCCCCATTAACAAGCACATAATAATTCATAGTAGAAACCAATTGCATTATAATTCTTATCACATCTTTATCAAAGCCAAAAGACCTAAGGATATTGGAAAGAAAAGACCAGTCCACTCTGTCATAGGCTTTTGACAAATCCAATTTCATCAGGAATCCTTTTTTTTAGAGGCATGGAGAGAATGAATATTCTCATGCACCACAATAATAGAGTCTAGAATCTGTCTTCTTGGAACAAAACCATTCTATTGAGGAGAAATCAGATTAGGCAGTAATCTCAATAGTCTAGTAGTAATGACCTTCAAAATGATTAACTGAGTGTCCCGTGTTATTCAGTTGTGAAACACTCAATAGATTATAGTTAAGTCCTTTCACCCAATATGAATTTTCACATATGATCAGATTATTTAACATGATGGTTCCTTTTCTTTCAACTGGATAAGGTGAGTCATTACCCATCCAAACTGATCCACCATTATAATATTCAAAATTTTCAAACTTTTTCTTATCTCTAGTCATGTGGTGAGTACAACCACTATCAATAATCCATACATCATTTTTACTAACCTTAGATATGAGTGCAGTTTCAACATACCTTTCTTCTTCGTCTGAATCATCCTTCATAGCAACAAATACTACCTCAACATCTTCATCAGATTCAGTGTTAGTATTTTCATCTTTGTTCTCAACCAGGTAACAAGCCTTCTTGCCTTTGTCCTTGTAGTATTAGTTATCTCTTCTATTAGAGTGTCACTTGCTTCAGTAGTCTTGGTCATCACTTTTGTCAAACTTCTTTTCATAAGATCTATCATTGTTTATTTCATCCTTTCTCTTGTTAGGGATCTAGCTACAAAGTGTCCAATTTCTTTGCAATTGAAACACACCAATGGTAATTTACATTTGTATCTACCTTTGCCTCTTTGCAATCTTCTAGCCATTAGTGTTTCAATTTTATCAAGTTCTTGTTCATCACTATCACTATCACTATCATTTCTCATAGTGTATTTATGACTTGATTTACTTATTTTCATAGAGAATTTTAATGTAGACTCAATAGTTGGTAAGACACTATTGTCAAAGTTATTCATCTCAAATGAAATAAGTCTACCAATCAAACTATCAAGAGTAACATTGTTATTTGTTACTGCTCTCATTTCTTGAATTGCAGATACTCTAATAGCAAAAACAGACAGTAAGGTTCTCAAAATTTTAGTTACCACTGTTTATTATTCAAGTACACCTCCTACTCCTCAGATAACATTAACAACTTCTTTGATTCTGATTCTATACTAAGTGATGTTTTCTCCTTCTTTCATTCTTAGGTCATCAAACTTTCCTCTTAGGATTTTAGCCTTAGCTCTCAGCACATTGGTGTCTCCTCCATGTACTAGCTTGAGTTTGTCCCACATTTTATTTGCAGTGGTGCATGTTTTGATATCTTCAAATTCAACATCAGATAGTGAAGAATCAAGTTCTATCATCATATAATTGTGTTCATGTTTATCTCTTAATTGATCAATAGTTAGAGGCCCTGTCGGTGCAACATATTCAGTATCCAAGTATTGTGTGACATCATTTCCAATACCTAATAGATGGAGTCTTATCATGCTTTTCTATGATGAAAAGTTGTCTTTGTTCAACTTAAGCACATCCCTTTTACTCATCTTGTGATATTTAGCTTGTGTCTTTAAACTCTCATCCAAGCACACTAGCTCTTATACCAATCGTTAGAATAACTGAGGGAGGGGGGGCGGGTGAATCAATGGCCTCAAAAATAATTCCAATATTCAACCAAAAATTATATCACAAATATAATACCTTAAGTTATCTTTCAGTCCTACATGATGTATGCCTTGTGTAAATCTAACATATATATAATGCTTGGTGAATATATAGTTTGTCTTTTTCTAGCCTTTGTTGAATACCAATAATTGAACTTAGTGATTACCGACCAATCCTGTTTTAGTAATGTGTAAAGAAAAACATAAAAGTAATGAACCATATACACATTTGACACATGGATTTTTAACGTGGAAACCCTATTATGGGAAAAACCACTTGGGACCGGTAACCCAAAATTTTCACTCTTCTGAAGTGAGCTTGGTGAAGAGCCAACACTGTTAAAGGTTACAAACACACTATTAAGTGCGAACTTGTTAGAGGATTTAAAACTATAAGTTTATCATTTGACCTAGAATTCACTATGCTTTCAACATGAAAACCTTTTGATACTCTTGAGTATCTCAATACAATAAGAATGGTTAAATCCCACTAGGTTAAGAGATTTTCTGAATCAATGGTTGAAATGAAATAGTAAATGATTTGTTCAACAATAAAACTTAAGCTTGCAGATTTTCAGATCTATTGTAAGTCCATAATACCTCTCTGATCAATGTTCTCTTTAATTCCTTTTCTCCCCTTCTTTCTTCTTTGTTCTCAGTGAATGCTCTTGCTTTTGTTGCTCGGTGTCTGTAGAATTTCCTTTGGCTTTGTTCTTTAGTCTGTATGATCAGATCTACATGAAGACTTCTATTTTCAATAGAATTATATTCAACATTCCTCTTTTTTTTTCATAATGAATTAATTATCTCTTTATATAGACACGATTTCACCGTTCAATCTCCTTGTCTTTCTTGTTCTTGACATAGATTTCATCTTGATCCGCAAATCTTGCCATGCATTGCTTTAATATTTAAAGCTTTGCCTTTAGTTTTATTTTATAGATTTCTCCTTGACAACTGTGATTAAAACTAGGTTTAAATATTTAGTTCAAATGGTCGATGGAAATAAAGAAATCAATCAATTAACTCTAAATATAGCTCCTACCAACTAAGTGTTTTTTCATTTTCTACCTCCAATTGATTTTGGTCATCAACTCTTAGTTTGCTCAGTCATTGTATCTTGTTGTCCTTAGACATCAACTTTAGTTCTTCTCGGTGACCACTTCAATTCTGCTTGGTGTTGCGGTGCTTGATATACACTGTGAACTGCTCGGGGTTCTCTATCCGTTGGTGTGCACTGTCACTCGGTGTACACTGGCTTTTTATGTTTACTGATAACATAAAATTTATGTCTTTGGTTTCTTGAAGTCTATGACAATATGTATATGACCAATCAGATTATATCAAGTTGACATCAATGACAATACAATACATTAACTGATTTAATGTCTTGCATTTACTTTTTGCAGCTCAGTGATCATCAAATTATCATCTTCAAGCATTCAATCAGTTATAGTTCATCATATTTGAAAGACTATATATGGTACATTTACATATTTAATAAATATAATAGTGAAAATTGTCTATTATGGTTTTGGGTTCATTTTTAAAGATTGTTTGTGTACTAATAAATGTGTCAATTAGATATGATTGTATAAAAAATAAAAATATTGTGCATTTTATTTAATATTATTTTCTACATATTTTAAGAATTGCAAGTTAAATTGTTTACATGAAAATGAAGTCTCTACTCCCTTTTGTTGAGTTATTTCTTTCTATTGCATGGTGTAATTGCTTAACAATAATAAATGAAGCCGAAAATAAAGAGGTGGAAAAAGAAGAAGAAGAAAAAGAGGGAGATAACAAGGAGGATAAAAATGAGGAAACAAATGATGTTAAGGACAAGGAGGAACAGATAGAGTAGCTGAATTTGAAGGCTGGTAACAGGAAAAATAAAAAATAGAGAACAGACCCTGATCACAAAACTATGGTAGGGTTTGAAATCGATGATAGAATTCCAAAGAGCAAGGAGGATCATGGGGCTAGCATGGAGAATTGGCTCAGTGAGGAAATAAAGGCCATGAAGAAGCACTTGAATAAAATGCAAGAAGATATGGATCACTTCAAAACCAAGCTAGAAGAAATGGAGAAGGACCTGCCGATTAAGGTAAAAAAACAACAACAATGATGAGGAGATTACAACCAGAGTCAAAGCTCTTGTGGAAGAAAAGATGAAAGACATGAAAAAGAAAATCATCCACAACCGACATATGATAAGTATTATTATCAAGCATAGTAACGTAGGGCTTCAAGTATCTATTCAAAATCTCAAAGCGTTATATGCTTACTTGGAGAGTAGTTTGCTGGAAAATACTACTATAACTATAGATGACAAAGCTGGGAGCTCAGGCCCAGGACCAGAACTTGAAGTAACATTAAAAGGAAAGTTCCAGAGATTCCAAAAGAGATGAAAGCGCTGAAGGAGTCCATTGATAAAATGGAAGAAATGTAGAAAAAGGGTGAGGAAGCTTATGAAAGTATGATGTAGTTTTTATCTATTTTGGAAACTTTGTTGGAATTTGTGCTGGAAACTGTCTTTTTGGCAATTTTTTATTTTTCTTTTTTGGGGTTTTGGGTGTTCGTTGGGGTCCTAATTTTTGTTCATAGCAGGATATCTATGTGTCTATGGGCTGATGATGCTTATCTCTAGTAATCTATTGTAAAAGGTTTCGGGGTCCTTTCAAAACCTATTTTTACCTTAATAAAAAACTGCTTAACAATATTGTTTTTCTATTTTTATTTATCTTCTCCACTCGTACACATTCCCCCCCCCACTATGCATGAATAATGAGACTTACTTCTTTGTTTACATATGATGAGCTCTACTCCAAAAAAGTCTCAACCTAACTCCTCTAAAATTGACATCAACGAATGCAATGTCATAAAAGAAGTTAGGAATACGATGCTCTTGAAAAAGAAGAAATAAGTGTTTGACCTCATATAAAACGCAAAGAGAAAAATAAAAACTAAGATGTCAATAGCCACCCCATACTAAAATATGATAATGAATTCACCATAGCTTCTAGGAGATTTTTGTAAAAGGATAGATGTATTGTCAAACTTGCATCATATGTGTAGGCAACCTAAATGGACATACTTGCGACCTTACATTAAAACACTAATTTTCATCTATTAATTAATGATTTTTTAATCATTAATTATTCTCTTATTTCTTATAAATTCATTCCCCAAATTATTTAATCATATCGTTATAATTAATTAAATAATTAAATTTATTTATTTAATTAATTAAATTCAATTTCCTAAAGTTTAAATTTAAATATTTAAACTTATTAATTAATTCTTCTAATTAAATTAATTTCATTTTACTCGATAATTCAATTCAAAATTAAAAAGAATTCAATTATCTCATGTTTGAATACTTTAATTACAAAAAAAAATTAAATATTTAAATAAATCATTTCTCAAGTTCAAAAAGGTAACTCATGATCAACTTTTCAGTTAACTAAACATCCCCTCTTCTCTCCAAGTTGAAGAGGTGGAGTTTACTGGTTGCTCCTCAGTTAACCAAAACATCACCTCTTCTCTTCAAGTTGAAGAGGTGGAGTTTACTGGTTTCTCCCCAATTAACTAAACATCCTCTCTGCTCTCCAGGTTCAAGTATTGGAGTTTACTGGTTGCTCCTCAATTAACTAAAACATCACCTCTTCTCTCCTAGTTGAAGAGGTGGAGTTTGCTGATTGCTTCTCAAGTTCTTTTTGATCTCAACCATTAATTCTCCAATCTCTGGGATCGATCTCATCCGTCCAAATCATTTTCTATATTCTATATAATCAACCCTTCTCAACCATTTTGAAGGATGCAGGATTTCAAGCTTTGTGCACACTTACTCTGCAAGATTCTTGCGAAGCATCAATCATTCTTATGATCATATCAATATTATTTTCTCAACACTCCCAAGTCATAGACACTGCCAATACCAATACTGAGCACCATCCATCCAGCATCTCAAGAGTAGAGAGAAGCAATAGAAGCCTCGAGCATTGTGACTTACATTCATTTGTTTTCCTCTTTGATTTCTCATTATTTTATTGTCCTTAGATTCATTCTTAGTATTTTTGATTTCTTTTCCCCATTTCAAATCGGTGCTACTAATCCTCATTAATTCGAGTTGGAGCAGGATTGGATCTACACATTTTGGTGAAATCGATGTGAATCGAACAACCCGATAATCGCTTGCAAATGACAAACATAATTACCTGGCCTCGGTCATACGATCACAATTTCATTTTTTATTTTTTGATAAATATTGTAATTTCGCAATTGACATAAGTTTTCCGCAATTGACAAAAATTTTCTGCAATCGACTGGTTTATTACCGCAATCGATCTCTGTAATTTTGCAAATGATCCTTGTAGTTTTTAGTCTATGGTTCAGGTGTTTTTTCGTAATTGACAGATATATTTCACAATCGCTAGAGGAATTTTGCAATTGCCAAAGGAATTTTGCAATCGCTAGCACATTGCCATGTTTGACATAATATTTTTGCAATTAAGAACAGTTTACCGCAATCGCCTGGAGAATTTTGCATCTGACAAAAGAATTTCACGTGACAAAATAATTTCAAAATTGCTTTATTTCATCATTTTATTAATGACATCTCATTTTTTCTCTCGGTTTATGTGCAGGAATGAGAAAATGACATATGGAAAAAAGGATAACCAAATGCACCCTAGGTTATAGATCACTAAGAGAAGCCATAAGAAGAACTATTCATTACCACACGCAATGAAATACAATCTTGGAAATCACATATAATTATCAAAGCGAATCTTTTAACAGGTATCTCAATTCTCTCAAGCATTTTGTAGCCAAATAGAAAGTTATCATTAGCCTTAACGGTCTTAATAATCTGGGTGTTTATGAATATTATTCATTTTGATTGCAAGGTATTTGGTACTAACTCGTCATTTCAGCTTGTGGCATGGAAACAATTTTAACAAAGCAAATTAAATTAAATTCATTTTTCTATTTGGTGCTTAAAAAGAAAAGTGTATGCAAAACATCAAAAACACACTTCTTTCAATTTGGTGCTTAAAATTGACATGGTGGTTAACAATTGAACAATGGCAAAAAATATTTGAATTTGGTCCATCTAAAATTGAGAAAAATAATCTCATCTTTCGATTTGGTGCTTAAAATTGACATGGTGGTTAACTATTGAACAAAGGCAAAAAAATATTTGAATTTGGTGCATCTAATATTAAACAAGCAATCATGCTTTGGTTTGGGCTTAAAATTTAACTCACATGCGTGTATAGATGATTAGCTTAGTTCACACTTGATATTTTGGTGCTTAATCGATTAACCTTGTGTCTAGAGTCTTTGGTGCATTTGCACAATATGTTAGATTAACAACCTTTATACTTTTTTAGAAAGGCCTGTCTGGGGAAAGCGCTTCTTCCTCAGAGGACAACCTTAAACTGGAAATCCTTCCGATCGGTATATAAATAAGACGCAAGCCAAAGCTCAATTTTCTATCTAGCCAAGCTTGGGAGAGGTGTGTTGATGATAGCCTAGATCGGGTGAAGTATCCCTAAGTAGCCAACATGATCAACTAGGCTCTTAAGTGAGTCACACATGTATAAATTGATTGCATAAACTCCACAAACATTACTAGAACCCATTAGTTAGAGAGCTACCCATTTTACCTTTGAACAAGTGTCTTATTATAGTGCAAGGGGTTGTAGAATTTCCCCCCAAGATTCCCAACATATGTATTCTAGAATATTGTGTTGATGAAAGAGATCTTCATTAGCACGACAATAATATATGGAAAAGGCAAAAACACATGCACCTACATTGTGGATCTTTGTGTCCTAGTAGCATGATAATTATTGTGTGAGCCAATGAACATCAAAATTATTAGGCCTATAATATTGTATCTTGAAGACAAATTGACCTAGATTAATTTGACTGTCTCTATTTTAACCACCTGAAAACATTACAACTTGCTAAAGTTGTAGAACATACACTTTTTATTCTTGGATCTTCAAAACACTGTCTATTGTGCTTGCTTGTGTGTTCAGTTCTCAAATATAAAACCTACATCTCACATTGTCAAAATGAGTCAAACGTGTTCAAAGTTTAGGGTGTCAACCAAAATATGTTCCAAAATCAAATCATTGTTCCAGAGAGATCATTTTATCAGAAAGATTCCTAATCTGTTATCATTTTTCAATACTGTCACACTTTGTTGCAATTGATAAAATTTTGCTGCAATTGATAGAAGTTTACAGCAATCGAGCCTTTTATTGCTGCAATCATTGGAAGTTTACCGCAATCAACCCTAAATTCTATTGGAGTTAGTCAAATTTTATCACAATCGACCTACATACCTGTGCATTTATTCTATTAGAAAATTTGGATTCCTCTGTCAACACTTTGCATTTTATTAGTCTGAAACCTTGGAAAAGATTACTCATTTCATGTGAAAGTTCAGTGTACACATCCCAAGAAATAATGAAGAATCTATGTGAATCTCAAAACATCTAGGATCATCGCTCTTTGACAGTTTGACTATTGTTTACCATCTATAGTTCAAAAGTTTAGATTAGATTATCTTGATCCCATTATCTCAGCTTCATCAATCTTTATCAGTGACTTTGTCTCATCTAAGGCAAGAGTCAGAATCAATATCTTACATCACCAATCTCTAAGATCAAGAGAAGTCAAAATTTGTTCCTAAAATTACCCTTGTCAATAATAGGTACTCAAAATCTCCTCGAGAGGTTATCCCTTTTGTTTTCTTTATATCACACCCTATGGAGAACCTTACACTAGGTAGAATGCTAGAAACCAACCAGATGAATCCTAAATTAACCAATTTCCTCCGTGGGAAAAAGAGAAAGAGGAATACCCATTTAAAAACATTGATCTTTCTCTCTACATCAAGAATGCACATACTATTCCTCAAGGTTCTTGTAGACCAACCATATTTCAAGATGTCACAGAGGAAGAGCTCAAAGACATGGATAAATATGCTTATTCCGTGCAAGTTGTGGAAAGAAACCTTGAAATATTTCTAGCCATGTTGATAAAAAATGGATTCAAGCTCCCTGTTGAATTTAATGTATCAACGCTATGGCCTAAAAATCCACTAGCAAGAAAAAGAACAACTCAAACCTTTCAAATGGATCCTTTAGTGTCTCAAGTCTTGTTTCTGCCATCATCAACAACCACAACATCAACACAGACTATGTCAACCCAAACTAGCTCTACCAATCAAGCTAGTACATAATCTACCCAAAACATGATGGGCTCCCAACTAAGTGCACCCCTGGCTACCAATTTATCTCAAGCGTCAAGCTCATGGCCTTTTACATCAAGATCTCAAGCTGTGTCATCAATTCCCCAAATGAGAAATAACCCATTTGCAACTATTCAGACACTATAATATATCCCTACTAGCTTTGGACTTAATACTTCACTTCCACACAGATCAATCTCTGTGGGTTCGACATCCAGTCAACTTCCACCAAAGGCTACACCTTTATTCCAATAGGGATAACAACAAAAACAACCTTGGATAATTCAGATTCCCCTATATCAAAATCACACATTGGGAAATCAATACCAAGTCCCAAGGAGATCATATGTCCCAACACAAGGAACACAAAGGTGAAGCCTTATACCTACCACGACACAAAGATTCAATGTAAGGAATGTTCCTCAATCTCCAACAAACATGCCAATACAACAAGTGAAAAATATACAAACATAAATGATGGACATTCAAAATCAAGAGCAAACCAATTCTTACATAGTAGAGGACTTATACCCATACCCATTTGATTACTCATTGCACATCTCTCCATTTCTCACTCACTTTTCGGTACCCAAATTTGACAAATATAGAGGCAATACCAATCATGTAGAGAATATCGCGGAATTCTTTGCTAGCTACATTGAAGTTGCACATGATGAAACTTACCTAATGTGACTATTTCCATAGAGTCTAGCCAGACCAGCAATGGAATGGTTCTCACACCTACTCCATGGCATTTAGTCTTGGGGAGAATTGGCTGAAAATTTTATTGCTCACTTCCATCATAACATCGAATGCAAGGTCAATATGAAGGACCTCTGTGACATTAAGAAAAAATATGGTGAATCCTTTGTTAAATTATTACAAAGATGAAGGAATACTGCAAACAGAATAACGTATGATGTGCCCGAAAAAGACCTAATAGTCATGTTCATTGACAATCTGATCCCAGATATGTCATTCACAACAGAGCTGCAACTCGCTCCAAATTTCAAGAAACTCAGAATAAGGAGTTCAATGTGAGAAAAACTTGGTCAAAAGAGGAATCCGTGTAGATCCTACCCAAATGAACACAACAAGAATGCAATGGATAAGGTCAAATGGTGGAATAAGAACAAGAATGTCACCAACAATGATGTCATTGATGTCAAAATAGTCAACTATGCTCAACCCAAGGTTTCACTACAAGGAGCACCCATGATGAATAAAAAAACCATGGTACACACTCAATAGACAAATACTCAAATTCAAACAACCATTGTTCAAGCAACACCTATGTCCAACAACCAACTCAACACACAATACCCATAAAGGTTTTTGTTTCCTAAATGCGACTACACACCATTATGAGATTCAATAGAGTCAACACTGAAAAAGTTGATTCAAACCAATAATATCACTCTACCATAAATCAGAGAGTATGAACATGGTTCCATGAAACCCAAGTGGTGGAACGATAAAAAATTTTGTGAATATCATCAGGTGAAAGGACACAAGACATCCAACTGCTACCGATTGAAAAATGCCATACAAGATCTAATCAGCCAAGGGATAATTGATGTCACAAATACCAAATCCAAGAGTACAATCGATCACACTGTCTTCAATGATACATTTCACGATCATAATAAAGCGAAAGCCATCGTGTCTTGTGGATAGTCTAAGAAAGTGAACTATACCTATGCCAACTCTGATATAACCATAAATTGCATTAATCCTTTAGATATCCAAGTTACTGCAATTAATATCAGAGATACCAATGCCAAATGTGCTATCACAACATGATGTTCTAAAGTTTTTTTGCAAGGAATTCCTCCCATCTCAGCTACACCAGCTAATCCCATAAAAACTTCAAATCCAAAAACTAGTCTATTGAATTAGCTAAAACAGACACTTGCCCATATCTCCATGTTCAACCTATTGCACATATCCCTGCAACATAAGAAATCTCTACATCAAGATCTTCAAAATGCAGCAGTCCCACGTGACATAACTCTAGAGAATTTCCAAACCATGGTCAACTACATTGCTGCCAACAAGAACACTACATTGTACAGACCATGATGTGCTGCCAAACAAGTATCTGCACAATGATCCCTTGCATATGCTTATCCAAGTGCATAAAAAAAAAATCCTAAGAGTCCTCATTGGTGGTGGGGCTCGGTTAAATATATGTACTCTTAAAGTGATAAAAACCTTGGGCTATTCAAAATCTAGCGTTGATGTCACCAGGAGGATAAATATTAATGAATATGACAAATAAGAAAGATAATCAAAAGGTATCCTCATTTTATCGATCAGGATGGGGCCAATCATAAAGAACACTCCATTTCAAATTCTAGACCTTGATTTGGGATGTAACATGTTACTTGGGAGGCCGTGGATACATGAGATGCAAGCTATCCCTTCAACTTATCACCAATGCATAAAATTACCATACCAAGGGGCAAAGATAATCATTGAAGGAGATCCCAACCCATTCCAATGCTGCAACACCATATGAAGCAATACAGATAATCAAGTGCCTTCAAATCAAGAAGCAAGCATTCCTTCTACCTTTGATTCTATTCCTAAAGACATACAAAGAAAGGTAGGTAAGATATCAATAAAAGACAAAGGTTTTGGTGAGTATAGCTATGAGGAAGCTTTTACCATCACCAACATGCCTCAAAATCTAAAACTATATGGCATGCCCTGACCAACAGAAACACATGAAACTCAAGAACCAGTGTTATTCAAGTGTCCACCAACTACATTTCTCAAATGGGGGGACATAGCTAAAGAAAAACCCTTCAATCTAGACATCAACACTTGGTTGTATAAAGACTCTCAAGAGACACCTCAAGCATAGATACCTTTATCACAATATGGAGCTGGTTTCACTATGCTGTAGAAATTTGGATATGATGGTAAGACTGGTCTGGGGGCAAGACAACATGACTTAATGGAACTATCTTTACCGCCAACCCAAAGAAAAAAAAGAGGGCTATGCTATGGACAAAACATAAATAGTGCAATCATCAGAGATATTCCTATAGACTGACAACAGATTGTAGAATTAAGCCTAGGAAAAAATCTAGATAATGCCTTAATCAATAGTATACTCTAGCGATTATTTCTATTGGAAGTGGAAACCTCTAATTACCAATTGAACCTTAATTGGACTATCCAGGACAATGCATAAAGTGAGACATCAAATGAGAGTTCTAGCATAACCGATTCCCATGAGTATGAGTGGTTATCCCTCTGTAATTTTGAGTCACCCATCCCTGACTATTCCCCTCGGTCTGTCAGTACCATACACCTTGATGAAATGGTTGACCAAAAGACCATAGAAGACCAACCATGTATCTATAAACATGTCAATGTCAATTCCTTAGGTGGTGCATCCACGTCCCATTCCTAGTTTTTCAAAACTATCATCGCAGTTCCGTTCACCCAAGTAGAGTCATCCCCCACACAGACCTTTGTCTAGTCTACCCTGAATTGATAGAATGGGACCAACAAGGACAACCTGACATAGATCTTTTGAGAATGATGAAGCCATCATAGAATTCATGGAGCTCCAATAAAGCATACCATCATGAGACCACAAAGCATGATTCTCCTTTAACCTAGAAAAATAAACATAGTTTGGGGAGGAGGATCCTCTTTCAAGTCGCAAAAGAAAAATCAAAAGAAAAAAGTAATGATCAGTAAGTGAAAACTAAAAGGCACTTTTTAACCTTAAAAATGAGAAAAAAATAAAGGATGTATCTTTTGGTGAAAACCTCTTTGAGGTGCTAGAGGATGGAAAGTTGGAACTCCTCCCCTTAACAGAAGAAAAGTCGGTGTTACTAGTAGAAGAAACAAAGGAAGCCAATATAGGGGATAACAAGAGCCCTACAAATATCTATTTGGCTAAATCACTTACATCTATTGAAAGAAGATGGTTATTTATTTTCTTCAAAGAAAGACAAATCAACTTCGCATGGTCTTACACAGACATGCCAGGTTTTGATCCGGAGCTAGTGCTACATCATCTGCCATTGTTGCCAGATGAAAAATTATTAAATAAAGATTGAGAAAGATTCATCCACACATCGCTTTACTTGTCAAACAAGAATTGAAGAAACTCCTAGATGCAGGCTTCATAAGACCAATTCCATATGCGGATTGGATATCAAATCTGGTGCCAGTAAAAAAACACAATGGTCAGATCCATATATGCATATATTTTAGAGACTTGAACAAGGCTTGTCCCAAGGATGATTTTCCTCTACCAAATATTGACATGATAGTTGACCTAAAAACATGCCACCAAATGTTGTCACTCATGGACAGTTTCTCTAGATATAACCAAATCAAGATTGTGCAAGAGGACCAACAAAGGATATAATTCACATGTGCCTAGGGAACTTACTGCTAGAATGTGATGCCATTTGGGCTAAAAAATGCAGGTGCAACTTATCAAAAGGAAAATGACCATGATCTTTCACGATCTAATTCATAAAACAATGGAAGACTATGTCGATGACATACTAGCCAAACCAATGCTCAGGGAAAATCACCTACAAGTTTTGGGTATGATATTTGATCGAATGCAAGAGTAAAAGGTCATACTCAATCCAAAGAAGCGTGCATTCAGAGTTACTATTGGAAATATCCTTGGATTCATTGTATCACATAGAAGAATCTAAGTGGACCTAGAAAAGGTTAAGGCTATCCTCGACATGCCACCACCAACTATGGGGTCTACATGACAGATTGCAATCTATTAGGTGATTCATCACCCAACTGGTAGACACATGTCACCCATTCCAACACCCACTACATAAATATGTGATATTTATATGGACAGAACAATGCGAGCAAGCATTTCAAACCTTCAAAGAATATCTATTGAAGTCCCCTATATTGGTGCCACCCATTCTAGGTAGGACACTCCTCTTATATATCTCAACAACAGAGTCTGCACTAGGTGTTCTTTTTACACAACATGATGACCAAGGCAAAGAAAGATCTATTTACTACCTCAACAGAACACTGGTGGGCTACAAGATCAATTATTCAACAATTTAAAAGTCATGTTTAGTAGTTATCTTTTCTTCCCAAAATTTAAGACATTACATGTTGAGCCATTAAACAAAGCTCATAGCACACACAAATCCATTGAAGTACTTGTTAAGTAAAGAAGCACTAACAAGATGACTCGCCAAATGGGTCATGATCTTAAGTAAATTTGACATAGAGTACATGTATCAAAAGAATATCAAAGGGAAAGTAATTATAGATCAACTAGCAAAAGAACCTGTAGACACCCTAAAATGGACAGGCTTGCGACTTTACATTAAAAACACTAATTTTTCATCTATTAATTAATGGTTTTTTAATCATTAATTAATCATCTATTTTCTTCTAAATTCATTCCCCAAATCA
>MU224966.1:166759-189067 GCA_018584345.1 Thuja plicata
ATGAATTAAATACTCATTTATCTTCAAAGAGATAACTCCAATTAGATCACATGGGTTACTCCACCCATCTCTCCAGTCCACATGGGTAACTTCACCCACCTCTTTAGTTCAAAAAGGCAACTCATAAATAGCTCTTTAGTTAACCAAACTCTATCTCCTCTTTACCAAATAAAGAGGTGAAGTTTACTAAGGACCTCTCCTGTTCCCTTTAATCTCAACTGTTCATCTCCCCATCTCTGGGATTGATCTCAACCATTCATATCATCACCAATTCCTATATAATAAACCCTTCATAACCATTTGAAGGGTCTAGGATTTCAAGCTCTCGTGCGCCATTACTCCGTCAGTTTGGTTCTAGCATTCAAGCCATCTTGCGACCACACACACACATTTCAATTATCAAATTCTCGACGCTTCTCAAGTCATAGACACTGCCCCACCAATACTGAGCATCAAGACCAGCGTTTCAGAAGGAGTAGAGAGAAACAATAGAAGCTTCAAGCATCGTGGGGTTTGCATTTATTTTTCTTCCTTTCTCTTGCTTGTACATTTTATTGCTCACGTTTCTGTTATTTTTTTAGTAGTCATTATATACTTGATTTGCATTCATTTGTGAAACCTTTGCTACTAACCCTCGCCTTTGGAAAGTTGTGGGAATCAGAAAGAGAGGCATACAGAACCAATACAAGATCATCAACCTATAGTGTCTGACTTTCTAGATGAATCGATCCTCACAGTACAACCTGCAATAAAAGTTTGGAAACTATTCTTTGATGGGTCATATACAAACCATGGTGCAAGAACAGGGATAATACTCATTAATGCACATAAAGATGCAATTCCTAAGTCTTTCTGACTCAAATTTCCATGCACAAACAACATAGCTGAGTATGAAGCTCTGGTCATCGGACTGAAGATAACTATATAATGGAGGATAAAGAACCTAAGAGCCTATGGTGATTTCCTATTATTCATCAGTCAAGTACTCAACAATGAATACTTGAAAAAAGATGAAAAATTGATCCCATATAGAGAGCTGATGGACAAGTTGTGAGCTTCTTTTCATTTCATTGTATTTGAGAAGGTTCCAAGGGTTCAAAACAAAGGAGCGGATGCAATGACTACTATAGAATCCTTGATCGACATGCCAGATACTGAAACCAAATTCTAATTTCTAGTAGAACAACTGATGATACCAACACATAAAGCTCCAATAACAGAGTTAGTGTGTGTCCTTTTTTGGTCCTAAGTCCCTGGTACCATGACGTATATAACTACCTCCAAAACAATACCCTACCACCCAACCTATCTAGAAACCAAAAGAAGTCCCTCATCTGACAAGCCTATAGGTACACCCTTCTCGCTAATACTTTGTATAGAAGAAGTCTAGATGGAATTCTTTTACGATGTCTCACTTTCATAGGTTCCCAGAGAGCCTTGTACGAGGTACATGAGGGAATTTGTGGGGCCCATGCAGGTGACAATAGTTTTACAAATAAGATCATCAAAATGGGATACTACTAGCCTAAAGTAGAGACATATGCTAACAAATATGTGCAAAGGTTCTGACAACGTCAGATTCATGGATATCTTATCCATGCACCAACTTAGGAGCTCAACCCCATCACTTCACTATGGCCATTTTCAAAATGGTGATTTGACTTAGTGGGAAATATTACACCAACATCTTCTAATGGTCACAAGTACATCATTGCAGCATCAAAGTACTTTACCAAATGGGTGGAAGTAATTACTCTCACATACATTACTAGTAAGCAAATCTCCATGTTCATACTAAACAACATCATCTGTCGATATGGAATCCCTCAAACCATACTCATAGATCATGGTACACCTTTTCACAATCAAGATATTGAAGATCTCTGTGACAAGTTCCAGATAAAGAAAGGTTTCTCTTCAATCTACTATCCCCAATTGAATGGGAAAGTTGAAGCCACTAACAAAACCATCCTGAAGATCTTAAAGAAAAGGGTTAATGAATCTAGGCGAGACTGGCATTTGCAGCTTAGTCCCGCACTATGGGCATACAGAACTAGTGGGAGAACCCCTATAGGAGAAACTCCATTCTCACTAGTATATGGATGAGAGGTGGTCCTACCCCTTAAAGTTGAAATCCCATCCCTTAGAATCTCACTAAAGAACATCATTTCAAATGAAGACTACAGAGTAGCAAGAATCAATGAACTAGAACTGTTGGATGTGAGACAATAGAATGCACTCAATCACTTATAAGGATATCAAAATTTCCTTAGAAAAAACTATCACAAGAAGGTTAGACCATAAACCTTTAAGGTAGGAGATCTCATCCTTATGGAGAATCAAAGAACCAAGCAAAAAGGGTAAAGTGGCTACGACCCTATGTCATCATAACATCATGCAAAAGTGGGGCATATCAACTGGAAACTCAAGAAGGAGATCATCTCCCTGGTCATATCAACAACATGCACCTCAAAAGGTTCTATGCCTGAAGTTTGAAGGTCAAGGGAACATATCTAAAATCTAGAAAATACAAAAAAATTAAAAAATATAAAAGTTTACCTTGGTGAAAACCTGGCGAACAGGCGCCTTGGTGACAACAAAAAACATTCAAAAAAGGAAAAAAATTAAAGAGAAACACAATCGCTCTCTCAGTGAAAACCTGACAAATAGGCACTATTGGGCAGGTACCTTGGTGAAAACCTGGTAAACAGGCTCCAAGTGTTAGGGTCCCGCTTCACCACCAATGAACTCCAAAAGATTCAAGCTTATTCTCGCCACATGCAAGATTGAGTACCCAAGCTATTTTCAGAAGTGCAATCCCCTTTGAGCATCATACTTATCCATTGTTTTTAATAGATCACTGGACTAGGGGCAATTCTAAAAATCTTGAAAAAATCTCTAACAATCTTAAAAAGTCATAAAAAATCCTAAAAGGAGAAAAATGTCCTGAAAAAATCAATCATCATAAAAAAAATCAAATATTGCAAAATCTTAGCAATAAACCAGCTCTATTATCAACAAGTGAATGTTGATAAAAAAATCAATCAAATATCAAAACTGTGAGCTTCATAAATCAACAATGGACTCATTTGAGTTAGATTTATCAGTAACCAATCTGTCATCAAATCGAATGATTCAATCAATCATTAATCAAACTATCAATTATCTTATACAATGACTGATATATTCAAAACTAGACAGATCAATCTTTATGAGTCATCCATTCCTAAAACTAGACACAATCAAGCATCAAAATCAAGCAAATCAAGGAACAATAAATTGTTGACTAGGTCAGTCATGTCAGTCAGTTGTCAATTTACTTTCACAATTATGTTATTATGCTACTCAAGGATACCACTAAGTGATGAGAGTAGCCATGATGGATCATGACCTTGTTATCTTTGATTGCTGTTTGTGGACTGTTTCAATTTGATTCTGGGGCAATGATGATTTAGGATAAATGTGGTAGGAGTTGTCACACATCTGGAAGCCACACAGTTCCACGATCTGATCTAACCCCTGGAAAAGAATTGAATAATCCTTATCTTTTATCTGCTTGTTGTTATCAAGAAATCATAGCGGTATCCAGATGGTCAATATCTGGGTGCATTTTTTCTTTTTGGTTATTTTCTTCTTATCAAAAATCATAGCGGTATCCAGATGGTCAGTATCTAGGTGCATTTGGTTCTCATTTTTATCAGAGATCTTAGTGGTATCCAGATGGTCAATATCTGGGTGCATTTGGTTCTCTTTATTTTTAGTTATCTACTTCTGTTTATCAGAGATCATAGCGGTATTCAGATGATCAATATCTAGGTGCATTCAAGTCTCTTCCTTTTCATAATATGGTGCAATGATGAATAAAATTGGAACATATGGTAGCGACTTGGTTTCATCAATCAGTCTTTCATTCGGTCCCTTCCTATCACAACCAATCTCACACAAACTTTTTCTAACTAACACATGCATTTAATCAGACACATGATACATTTTAGGTTTGCATTCATTTATTGCATAAAGAAAAGAAAATAAAAAATGCATAAATCATCAATAGATCTTATAGATATGCTTTCATCATAAGAGCCATCCTGCATACATATGTCAGTATCATAGGAAGCACAAATCATACATCTAAGAGTCTGCATATTAGAATCACATAAAATGCATATAACCATAAAGCATCTCATAAAGTGCATCAACATATACAAATGTAGACGTCCAAAAATATTAATATTAATATTAATATTATTTTCCATCTTATTCCTCTAACTATTTAATTTAATCAATTAAATAGTTTCATTTGCTAGTATTTATCAATAGCTTAAATACTATTCTAATGTATTTCATTTAAATACATTTGTCTCATGAAATTCCCTTTACATTTATTAAATCCTCCATATTCCTAATTCTTCTAAACCATGATTTATTCAAGTTTAATTTGAATTATAATCTAAACCCTAGCTAGGAACCTATTAACCCAACCTAGAGACCTACCCTAGACCTACCCTATTCCTACCCTACTCCCATCACCTCATTTCCTAAGCATATTTACCCACCTAACTGTCATGTGATCATGCTTAAAGGGCTATTCCTAACCTTTTTAAGGCTAATGGAATGCTCACCCACATGGGGAAATTCTCTCCAAAATGGGCACCCATTCCTCTTAATTTATTCTTATAACTTTGTCTCCCACTTGGAAATGAAGAGCCACTCAACATTTAATGCCAAGTTTGACTCAAAATTGGCCATCCCCTCAAGCCTATGTGTCCCTTATGTGTCTCTTATGTGGATGCCACATAGATGCCACATCATCCAAGCCCTCCTCTTCTCTCCCAAAACTCTATAAATAGAGGCCTTGTCCTCTTTATTTTGCATCTCTCAATTTGCATTGTTAATATGTTAGAATTACTTTAGAACTTCATTGCTTGTTTTCATGCTCATTTTCTTAAGCTTAAATCACATAGAAATTACATGCTAGGATTCAATTTGGTAAATGAATCATAGTTCTTTGCATATGCATATCATTTCATAGTTTAAAACTATCATCTTGAAGAAGATTTGAGACTAGTTCTTCATACTAGCTCTTGAATCTCTCTTCTTGCTTATCAAAATCTTGCATTGGGGATCATTGCATTTTGTGTGTTTGAGAGAGCACACCCACATTTAATCTAAAAATAACACATCAAATAAGTAGAATAGGGTGCAATATACTTGTTTTAGTTTTATCTGATGTTATGATGAAGTCTTTTTGGTTTCTTGCTCATTCTATGGATTTCTATGTGCTAACCCACTAATGTTTTATGTTTGAGCTTTCTCCCAACAGGTTGAAGAATTCCTCATACACATTCTGGCATGCCCGGTGGGACCCATGTCCCTAAATTTTCTAACTTCTTATCTTTCTTTCTTTCAAATTTTACCAAGCACGCGGATTTGCATCTGCGTTTCATGCCGGTTCTCTCTGAACTGTCATTCGACATCTATGCTAAACCAACGTCTGTGACCTGAAACGGCGTCTCCGTCTGGCCTGGTTAATTTTGAGATTTTTCCAAAACATCACCTGTTATTTATCAAGATTTTTGGTTTTCCCACTGCTTTTTAATATTTTATCTTTCTATTTTTTAGCAGAGATCAATCTAACAAGTAGTTATAATGCTAAAATTTTACTAAGAGAACAAATCTTGATAATATATTAAAGAACACTAGCTTTTAGTTGTTTGGATAATCTCAAATGGGTAAATTTGATCAAATTAAAGACTAAAAAGAAGGAAAAATTAACTTTGTTTGTTGTCTCTGGTTATCTTTTTGTGCTTACATGTACATTGGCATCTTCATAAACGCTGGCTCATGAACCAGTGTTTGCGATTCAAAAAATGACATTTTCATTTAACCGGCGTCTGTGTTTCACACATCAGCATCTCCGACTGGTATAAGCAACTTACTAGTTTATTGTGTTTTTGGCCTATTTTCTGCATTCTGTCATTTTTGTTAGGCTAAAACAAGAACCAACATCTGCGCCTTGAATAGGCATCTGCACTCTGTCAAATTGTTTTGATCATTTGTTAACAATTGTCTAGTGGTTTTTTTTTGTGTTTTCAACACTTTCCAAAGGGTTAAATTGAAACTACTAATCAGTTGTTTTGAAGCACCGCTTGTCAAAGACACAACTTCAAAACTACTCATGTTTGTCTTGCAGGTTGCCTCACATCAAAATTGACCAAACGATCGTGTTTGTGTTAATATTTTTTTTTAGGCACCTAGGATAATTAGCTAGATTTATTTGTCTAATCCGAAGCAAGTGTTAGGGGATTATGCTCTCTTCCCTTTTGGGAAGATCAAAAACCTAGACACACTTGCTTTGTGTTAAACAATTAAATCTTTTGGGAAATAACAAACTTGTTTTGCGTGTCTGGGAGAAAATGACATTGGGTAGGAGAGTATGCTCTTTTCCCCTTGTGGAAAATAAAAAATCTAGACCCCTCTCGTCGCCAATCCATGCCTTTTAAATTAATCCTTTAGATGGGCCTGTCGATCGAGGAAAAAATCTCCCGGGAACGACCCACGTGAGAACAAGGTGAAAGCAACACCACTCTAACTCACATTAATCAAATTTACTCTTTGGAGTTAAAGCCTCAGGATTCGATTGGCATTTGAGCTTATACTCAGCTCTCACCTAACTTAAGTGCGGCCTCGCGGTCTCAATCATGTTTATGTGACCACTTTTGTCAAGACACTCTATGGGGCTATATGCCTGAATTGTGCTTGCGCGGACATAGAGGATACAATCGAGTAGAGACACTTACTAAACACTCTAGGCATAGAAGCTACCTGGTTCACCTCTAAATGGTGACTTATTATAGTGCAAGGGGAGGGAAGAATATCCCCCCAAGATCCCCATCATATGTGTCCCAAGGTATTATGTTGCAAAAGAGGTCTTCATAGCACGGAAACATACCTAGAAAAAGGCAAAAACATAGGTGCGCTTTCAGGGGTGACATTGATGTGTGAGCTGACGGACTACCAAGAAATGGGTCTATAATAGTTCATTGAATCCAATTCCTTAGGTAGATGTGTGCTTGAAGTGTTTGAACAAAATTTGCAAAATCCAAAACACAAACGAAATACCCAACCTTCAAATTTGTCACGTGCTTGTATCCTTCAAGGTTGCTTTGTCCCTTGTTGGATTGTTTTCAGATGCATGCTTGTTCTTTTCTGGTTTGACTATGTTGAAAATGGTTCTTGCCATTGAACAAATCTATTGAAAATTAGAATGAGATCAAACTTTTGCCTAATCATCAGGATAATGTCCATTTGCAAAAATCACCTTGAGCTCTAATTTTTGGAATTTGGTCTTTTATGAGATATTTCCTAAAACCTCCAACTACTCATCCAAGATTAGATCTATTTATAGGACATGACTGATTCCAAGAAGCATAAGAAGGTAAAAATTTCATTACCACCCATGCAAAGAGAACAGAAGAATACAACCCGAGAGGCTAACAAGTACCAACACATAGTCAATTCCGTCAAGCAAGAAATCCATAAACGACAACAATTTGATAAAGTGATATATAACAACAAGGTTTCTCTCTTTATGGGAAAATATCATCTAAACGGTGCTTTTGTCAAAGTTGAGCAATATGACTAGCCAATTTACCACAACAAATGAAAGTTTTTCCTCTTCTTAAGCTCACTTAGCTTGCATTTTAGGACCTCCCTTAGGTTGTCATCTTTAGAAACACATCACACACTCATCCCAGCATAGTCCTACATTAATCCAAATCAATCCTAATCAGCCTAGCATCATCCTAATCATCATCCAAAGCATCCTTGGTCATATCCCTCACTTGGTATTTCATCCCCTTTTGAGTTGCTAAAAACCTACATCTTGATCAAAACCCCCATCCTTGAAGTATCCTTTATTAAGCATTGTTTAGGATAATCCCCTTTGTCTTTTGCAACCTCATCATCTTGATCAGAAGGTTGGTTCACATTAACAAAGAATCTCATCCACCAAAGACCACAAGTCTATCTTAGGTAGATAATCACATCCACTTGATCTTACATTAGGGAAATCAACCCTTAATCCGTGCATGCACCAAGTCATCCTTAATCCTTAGGAGCATATTCATCACCCTAGATGCATCTTAGTCCTAGCATCATCATCCTTACCCTCCTAGGAACATCCTTGCATTCCATCTTTCATCTCATTTCCCCTTAGGGTAGTCATTTCATGCCACCTATCACATGAGCCACTAAGAAGAGGAAGACCATAGACCCTAATCTTGCCGCTAGCTCATCTAATCCTATGACTGACAACACCAACGCCATGGTTACTTATGCACCTCAGACCAATGATCAAATTAAACATATTTGGGTAGATACTAATGAGACACCTACCATGAGTACCATAGAAACATTTATCAATCATCCAGGACATATCCACACGGTGAACGCTATGAGTGGACCTAACAGCAATCAGGTGCTTTTGGAAATTCAACAACAAGGACTTCAACTCCCACCTTGGATTATACCCACACTTGTTACATGACCTATAGCACTTCCAGGGGAACATCCTCATCCCACCAGAAATGAAGTTTTTGATCCACTTCAACGAGCCCTACAGGGGGAACTCTTATCGCACAAGTAGTCCAACCTTCCATCCCACCCTCCATCATGCACATGATACCTTCATCTACTCCAGGAGCCCCGCCTCTTGATTCAACATTAGCAGCGCAAGCCATACCCCCCATCGCTATGCAAGCACCTCCTCAATTCACAGCTGCTCCACTTTTGCAAACATTCCCAACATTTGTAGAATAATTTCCACCACCACCAATTAGCACACAGCAAACCACCATTCCACCCATCCCTACTCAACCCATTCAAATTGCAACAACCAGTTCATAGCATCAAAGCACTCAAGTCTCCATGCCTATTCTGCCTTTCTTCACCATAGGCATGCCACCTACCAATGCCTATAACCAACCCTTATTTCCACAAGGGCCCACTTTCCCCACTCCACTAACAACTCAACTGCAACATGTGCCAATAGTTTTGCCGCAAATGCAAACTAGTCCAAATTCGCCTATGCAAAAACCATCCACCAATCCCTTCATCATACCCCAAATACCAATCTAGCAACAAAAACAACCTATCCCATAGCAGAAACCTATCCCACAACAACAACCTATCAAGCAGCAACAACAACCAATTCAGTAGCAACAATCCATCCAGCAATCATCCCAACAACAACAACCGCAACAACAAATTACCAACCCATTCACATCCCAAGCACAACAACAACCAACCAAAACCTTCACAAATATGCAACCCACCCTCCAAGTTGCTCAATAGCTACAACCACAAATGCAGGGGGAAAATCCCTTCGTGGCATAACCACTGCAATAGTTTTCTAATCCTTTCATCCAACCCATGCAACAACAACAAACTCATTCCGTCAACTACCTAGCCATGCCATCTTCTACTGCATCACAAACCATTCCACCTCCACAACAATTCAGTGTTCCCACTGGGGCATTCTACCACAAAACACCTATCCTCCACCCTATGCAGGTGTGCAATAGGCTCATCCCACCTATCCAATGCCTCAACAAATACAAGCATATTTTCAGCAGTTGCAACAATCTTATCAAGCACCAACACCTCCTCCACTGCAATATTCCCCTCAACCACAGCTTCCACCACAACAACCCATATACGTTGACTAGCAACCATCATATCAAACACCACAATATCCTCCACAAAGTCCTCCATATTTGCCATTTGACCCATATCAGGTTCAAGGAAACCATGCAATCACGGTTAAAAATCCTCCCCCACAAGTCAATCATGAATGGAAGGAAATGAAGAGTGCTCTCAAGCTGCTAAAAGCTGGGACAAAGGCTAAAACATTCAAGTTTGAAGAGGTGTGTCCTTATCCATTTGATCGATCTATCACTGCCATACCATTCCCAAAGCATTTTGAGACACACAAATTTGATAAATATCGGGGGAAAGGGAGATCCTGTGAGCCACGTCAAAGAATTCTACATGGCATGTCAAGAAGTGGCCTATAGTGATAATTTTCTCATGAGACTATTTCCCAAGAGCTTAGGAGGAACTGCTCTTGAGTGGTTCTACAAAATCCCCAATGGCACAGTCTCTAATTTTGCTGAACTATCTAACAAGTTTGTGGCCCAATACACACATAACGTCGAAAATGAACTCTCACTCCTTGATATATGCAATTCCAAATAAAAGGGAGGAGAAAGCCTGGCCGATTACCTTCAGTGCTGGCAAGGGCTTACTACAAGGTTGTCTTATCAACCCCCCGAACAACATCTTATCAAAATCTTCATTAACAACCTCCATCCTTACCTCGCCTATCACATGCGCATGAATTGCATACAAACTTATCAAGACATCTGAATCAAAGGCATGGATCTTGAATGAGGTCTCATTGAAGATGGTGCCATCAAGCACTACAAGGAATCTTAGCTTGACAAACATAATAATGATTGATCACAGTATTGGAACAAAAATAAGAATGCAGTAACTAACGGAGCCACTGACACCATACATGTTCAAGTTGTGGTAGCTAGTCCTAATGCACCTACCCAACCTTATTAGCAAGCACCACCAGTGTACCCTCAACCTCCTCCCATGTATCAACAACCCAATCTCGTGTATCCCCAACCAACATATCAGCAAAACATGCACCCTCAAGGCACGCCTATCTATCCCCCTCCAGGGACATCATATCAACACAACTACCAAGGTCCTATAAATGAGATGAATGCCATATCAGTCCTGCATGGAAAACAAAGGCCCTGCACTTTGAATGCACCACAACGCATGTTTAACCCTTTGGGTGAACCCATAGATGTCATCCTCCGTAAGCTAGTCCAAGCTAATCAAGTCATATACCCAAGACCACAACCATTTGATGACTCAATGCCTAAGCCAGCCTGGTATAAAGACAATGAGTACTGTGAGTATCACCGTGTTAAGGGACACACCACTCTCAAATGCATGAAGCTAAAAAATTACATCCAGGATCTCATCAACCATAAAGAGATTGAAGTGGACTCTCCTGCCCAACCATCACCAAACGCGGGCCTTAAAATCTATCAAAATGCATTCCCTAAACACACTTTAGGTACATGCCCAGGCAATCCTAATCAATCCTTTGATCAGGGGAAGGATAAGAAAGGATAAAATGCTGATAGAAAATATTATACCAATGCATATATGAAATACGATAATCTAATCAACTACATATCCCAAGTCTAGTCCTCCATCAATGTCATCCATGTCAAAGGTGCTGATAACCAATGCACAGTCACCACTTGTAGAGGTAGAATAACAGTTGTAGGTGTCGGTCCCGCTCCATCTGCTGGTACCCAATACAACATTTTGGAACACCTAGGAAATACTCCAGCCCAAATTTACATCCTGGATCTCCTCCACACTTCACCCACCTATCAGGAAATCCTCAATAAAGCCTTGCAAGACTCCCATGTTCCCAGTGACATCAACCTCATTGAATTCCAAAACCTTGTTGGACACTTGTCTATATCTTGTGGGGTCTCCTTTAAACCAACAGTTGTACCCTCAAAAGAGCTCGATCATAATCTCCCACTATGTGTTGCTATCATGGTTAAAGATTTTTCCATTAAACGAGTCATGATAGATAATGGTTCGGCCCTAAATTTGTGTACTTTGAAATTCATAAAATAGTTGGGTTGCACTGAAGCTGATATAACAAATGATGTCATCACAATAAAGGCATATGGCAATTTAGAACAAACTTCTGAAGCCACCATTTCATTGCCCACTCAAGTGGGCCCAGTTATCTAGGATACATTATGTCATGTTGTTGATCTTGACCTTCCCTTCAACATCCTGCTTGGATGCCCATGGATTCATTCTATGCAAGCCATCCCCTCCACCTACCATTAGTGCATCAAATTCCCATATAATGACACTGAGATCACCATTCACGCAGATCCCAAACCCTTTGCATACTGCAATGCGTTGGAAACATCCTTTCCACATTCTAATCACTATCTCGGGATCGATATTGGAAGCTCTGTCACCAGTTCATCTCGCACCCACTTAGACCTGGAAACAATCCTTTCCTCCACCCTTTCCACGGTCAAGAACAACAACAAAGGTTGTGGTGAGTATAGTTTATTTGATGCCTTTGCAGTTGGGGCACTGCCAATTGATCCACACACTCAAGGGTGCCAACCTAATCTAAGCAAGACAGAACTAGAGACAACCAAGGCAGTATAATTTGGTCCTACCACTTTTTATCTCAAAGGGTACTTTGACTGGCTAGGAAATGACACCAAACATCAACCAATAGCTCTATAAAGATCCACCACCCAAGGACACAAGTCACCTCAATTATTTCAAAGATAAGTACCCTACAACTCACAAGCTGGTGACAGAAAAATGGAACTACCAAGGAGGTGGCCTTGGTTATGAAGAGCAAGGAATGAAAGATCCTATTGTACCTACCCAACTAGAAAAGAACCTAGGCCTTGGCATGGGCTTTGACATGAATGGGGGCACCAACGAGAACTATGCTTCTTATCCATCCTTGGGAAAAATCACTGACATCGAAGATGTCCCAGAAGAGAAAGTTGTGAGAGCCTATGACGATGTCTTTGACGATGAAACCTTCCTAGGCAATTTTGTCCTATGCCAGCTCTCCATTGTTTTCATTGACCTTCCCCTCCACCATCCTGAACTCATAGACTGGGACCAACCAAGTATTGTGCATGTGGACGAGTTCCAAAGTGAGGATGCATTCCTAAGATTTATGGGAGCAATTGAACAAGGCAGTGAATGGGGGAAAGACTCAGCATATGTCTACAAAATGGACCCAAAGGCATACTTTGGGGAAGAGGAGAACTTCAGCTGCAAAAATGAAGAAGAAAATAAAAATAAAAAAGAGAAAAATTGATCCCCTAGCGAAAACCCCTCTGGGGCGCTATTTGATCATAAAAAAGTAAAAACAAAGGGCGTATCCCCTGGTGAAAACCTCTCTGAGGCACTAGAGGATGAAGATTCTCCTCTTCCTTTGATCCATGATTACAGGCTTGAACAGTCATCGATTATCATCGAAGAAGCAAAACCTGTCAACTTGGGTACCAAAGAGAATCCCGCTATCACATACATAACAACATCTCTAACTGAAGCATATGAAAATGATCTTGTCACTTTACTGAAAGAATCCATTGATAAGTTAGCATGGTCTTACTCCCACATGCCGGGATTAGACCCCAACTTGGTGGTCCACCATCTAGCAGTGGACCCAAACTTCAAACCTATCAAGCAAAAGCTTAGAAAGATGCATCCTAAAGTGGCATTACTTGTCAAAGCAGAGCTCAAGAAGCTACTCCAAGCCAAGATCATCCACCCCATTGACTATTATGACTGGATTTCTAACATGGTGCATGTCTCTAAGCTTGATAAATAAATCAGGATATGTATAGATTTCTGAGATCTCAACAAGGCATGTCCCAAGGATGATTTCCCATTTCCAAACATAGACATGATCATGGATCTCACAATAGGACATGAGATGTTTTCACTCATGGACGGCTTTTCCAGACATAATCAGATCCACATTGCAGAAGAAGATCAGCATAAGACAACATTCACAACCCCATGGGGCACCTTCTACTATAACATGATGCCTTTTGGATTGAAAAACAATGGGGCAACCTATCAAAGGGCCATGACTGTCATTTTTCATGACATTATTCACAAGATCCTTGAAGACTATGTAGATGATATCTTGGCAAGATCCGTAAAAAGGGAAGATCACCTTAATGTTTTGGAGTGTGTCTTTAACGAAATTGGACACTACTACTTAATGCTCAACCTAAGAAGTGTGTCTTCGGGGTCACATCAGGAAAAATCCTTGGGTTCATTGTATCCAAATGAGGCATTGAAATAGATCCAAAGAAAGTGCAAGCTATCATAGAAATGACTCAACCAAAAACACTCTGACAATTGCGCAGCCTCCAAGGAAAGTTACAATCTGCATGTCATTTTATCTCTCAACTAGCATACAAGTGCCAACCATTCACTCATCTCCTATGAAAAGATAACACTTTCAAATGGGATCCTCAGTGTCAGAAGATTTTTGATAAGATCAAAGAATACTTGGCTAATCCACCCATCTTGGTACCACCTATACCCGACCGACCACTCATCCTATATATTTCTACTACTACAACAGCATTGGGGGCACTCCTAGCTCAATTGGATGATGAAGGCAAAGAAAGAGCTATTTATTATATCAGTCAGACTTTAGTAGGTTATGAGCTCAATTATTCACCTATGGAAAAAGCATGTTTGGCAGTGGTCTTCGCCACTCAAAATTTTTTCCACTATATGCTTAGTCATACAACCAAGCTCATTTCAAAAGTAGATCCTCTCAAGTATCTACTCTCCAGGACTACTCCCATAGGTTGAATGGAGAAATGGCTTATGTTGCTAAGCAAGTTTGATATTCAATATATAGACAGAAAAGGCATTAAAGGGCAAGTCATAGCTAATCAGCTAGCAGAAGCGCCATTGGTAGATGCATATCCTTTGATCACAAAATTTACAGATGAGCATTTGTACATGATAGAAGAATAACCTACTTGGAAACTCTACTTTGATGGGTCTGACACAGCTCATGGGGCAGGGGAAGGAATACTTTTTGTCACACCTCAAGGTGACTACATCCCTATGTCATTCAAATTAGGATTTCCCTGGACGAACAACATTACAAAATATGAGGCACTAATCGCAGGACTCCGCATGGCTATAGAATGAAACATCACAACTCTACATGTCTTTGGTGATTCCCAACTCAGCATCAAATAGGCTCTAGATGAGTATCAGACCAAAGATGACAAATTGATGCCATATAAGTAGCTGGTCGACAAGATGAAAGAGCATTTCCTCCACTTGCAGATAACACAAGTACCACGCTTGTAGAATAAGGTTGCTGATACAATGGACACAATTGGCTCCCTCCTAGAGATTCCTCATGAGTCTATGCAATATGAAATCTTAGTTGAGCAACTACATGCTCCTGCTTATGAGAATGATGAATCAAATCATGTATGTGTCTTGGTTGGTCCCCAATCCCCATGGTACGACAATATCCAAGCTTACCTACAAAATGGTATCATATATCCTCATCTCACTGCAACCCAATGCCAAAACTTTATCCGTAGAGCTTCCTGTTATACCCTCATAGCCTACACCCTCTATCGATGAGGCTATCAGAATGTGCTCTCTAGGTGTCTAGATAAAAATGAAGCCGCCCAGGCTTTACAAGAGGTACATGCTGGAATCTATGGTGCCCACATGAGTGGCATGGTCCTAACCAAGCAACTTCTACGTGCCGGATACTATTGGCCTACAATGGAACATGATTCTTGTGAGTTCGTCAAGAAACTCTTACCTTGCCAATAGCATGCCAATTTGATCCATGCTCTTTCCCAAGACCTCAGACCTATTGTGCCTCCTTGGCCTTTCTCTTGTTTAGGTTTTGACCTCGTTGGTAAGATTAATCCCCTCTCTTCTGAAGGCCACAAGTACATAATCACAGCAATAGAATACTTTACAAAGTGGGTCAAAGACATTCTTCTCACCCTCACTACAGGTGTCCAGATCTCCAATTTCATCCTCTATCACATCGTCTGCCGCTTCGGCATAGCCTCCACTATCTTCAAGGATCACGGAACCCCTTTTGAAAATCAACATGTCAGTGATCTGTGTGCTCGCCTCCATATCCATCACCATTTCTCCAGTCCATATTTCCCTCAAGGTAATAGCCAAGTTGAGGCAACTACTAAAACCCTCCTCAAAATCCTTAAGAAATTTGTCAATGATACTGGTCGTGACTAGCATCTCCAAATCAATCCCGCCCTCTGGGCATATCACACTTCCTACTGGCACTACCTCCTATTCCCTAGTCTATGATGCTGAAGCAGTCTTACCAATTGAGTTCAAACTACCATCCCTCTGAGTATCACGGAGAGGCCTGGTTGATGATGAAGATTACCGAGTAGCACAACTCACACAGCTGGATCTACTAGATGAAAAGTGCCAACAAGCCTATGATCACTTGATCTTCTACCAAAATAGACTCAAGCATAACTATAACAAGAAGGTCCACCCATGCCAGTTCTAGGTAGGGGACCTTGTGCTAAAATAAAATTAGAAAGTGGTTACTGATCAGGAAAAGAAAGGTAAGTTTGAAGTCACCTAGCAAGGCCCATATATGTCACTGCATGCTTCGATTCTAGGGCATATCAAATCTCCACTCCTGAAGGAGAACCATTGAATGATCCTATCAACATCATGCATCTCAGGCACTTCTATGCCTGACAGTTGGTTTCTCATTCCAGTTATCTGAGAAAATCCATAAAAAGTCCTGAAAAAAGCACAAAAACAATGTAAAATAGTCTTGAAAAAATCTCAAAAAAGCAGAAAAATGAAGCTGAAAAAATGGTTGTCCCAGTGAAAACCTAGTAAACAGGAACTTGGACAACATCAAAAACATCAAAAAGATCCAAAGAAATTAGAAAAAGAAGATAAAAGATAAAAATTTTGTCTAAAGGTGAGAACTTGGAAATTAGGCACCTTGGACAAGTATGGGTGATGAAAACGTGGAAACAGGCATCACACATAGTGGACCATTCCATTATCTATCAAAATATCATCTCCCTCCCTCACCAGCATAACATTTCCACAAACCTTAGCATTTCCCGTATTCCCTAGGTGTTTGCATGTCATACGCACTAGTCCAAAATGTTCCTCCTATCTCATGTCTTGAGCTATTGCACACATAATATTGTATATTGTTGTCCATACGTTGTACTATCCCAATCCCTAAGCTTCAGTCTTGTACATATTTTTCTTAGCCTTCCGCTTAGTGTTGCTTGTATATATCTCATGTCCTTGGTTGGTATCCTTGCAAACATGATCAAGTTACACTCTTATAATCCTATGTTCAAGCAACTGCCTTTTGACAAAATCTTGGTTCCACAGTTTGAGCGTAGTGCACATTTGACCAATCAACTTTATGAATCCCATCTTTCTTGAAATGAGTCCATTGAGGATGTATCCTTCCTCTCATTGAATTAAATCTAGATCATCACCAGGTTCTCGTAGGATGTATCCTTCCTCTTGAACTAATCGATCAACATACTCAACTATCACACGCATCAAGACAACAACACGATCCAATCAAATGTCGGTAGCAACATTTGTGCATAATCAATCGCTCAGTTTGATCCTTGTATATTCATTGACATATCCGATCTTCTCACCATCTCACTAACATCTCAAGTCCTTGTCATACTAACATTCCCTACCTGGTCCTTCGTAGTCCTCCTGGCTGGTTCATCAGTTGATCGTGACACACAACAAAAATACGAGTCCCATCTCGTCCATTGCATCCATCGCATCCATTGCATTTAGTTGTCGCATCATTAGGTTCATCATTAGATTGCATTAGGTTCATTATTAGTTTGGGTTACATCCATCACTAGATTTCATTAAGTTCTTCATTTAATTGCATAGTAAAAATCATTTTACATCTTGCATTTTCAATTCATTTTAGATTCATTGTTAAAACATTTAGATTCATTTTCCATCTTGCATTGTCAATTCATTTTAGATTCATAGTTAAAACATTTAGAGTAATTTTATCATCTTGTATTCATTTAATCATTGTTAAATTGTTTAGATTCATTGTTAAATCATGTACATCTTGCGTAATTAATGCATCTTAGATTAATTTTACATCTTGCATTGTTAAAACATTTAGATTCACTTTATCATCTTGCATTGTTAAATCATGTACATCTTCCATAATTAAGTCATTTTAGATTCATTTTAGTCTTAAACATTTAGATTCATTTTAACCTTGCATTATTAACACATTTTTGATTCACTTTACTCTTGCATTGTTAAATCATTTAGATTTCATTGTTAACTCAGTTAAATCATTATAGTCTTGCATTGTTAAGATTCATTTAGATTCATCCAGCATTCATATACATATTCATAAAACATCAACATATACATACATCATAAAAATCACATCACATCCTACATCCACACACGTTAGTAGATCATATATACATAGTCATAAAACTATCCTACATACACAATGTGTCATACATATGCATCACATCATGCAAGCACCAAATTTCAGTAATCATATAGGCATCTACATCAACACATCATATAGATCACACCATACCAATCATACATCATGAACATCATAAGAGTCCTCATCGATCATATATATATCAAATGTCAATAAAATACATCATGTGCACCTCGGTGCCAATATACATGTACATCTCAAAATGCAAAACTGTGTGTCACATGATCCTCTGATGAATCATACAGGTGGCTATGATGATCCTCCTCCCTACCCTATTGGTGGATGTGGTGGCAGCCCCACTGATCCCTGAGATGTTGAAGTCTAGACTGTGCTTTGAGATCAAGACCTCTCTGAGTACTCTCGCCTCTGTCCCTCAGGAACTAACTGATGATATAATGCCCGATAGTGGGCTGCCTCTCTACCTACCCTATTTGCATCTCTATGAGCTACGAATGCCTCTACCATAACCTACCCAGTCCCACCTGCAACGACTGCCTGTCTGGCGATATTTCGCTCAACCCTGTAAGTCTCAGCCCGCCGCTGTGTTGCATCCCTCTCTGAGGTCAATTCAAGGATCTTCTCTGTGGCTTGCTCCATCTACAAGGTCATAGTACCCAATTGGCTTGTAAGAATACCTATCTCGGTACGTAGCTCAGCAACATCCTGTGTCAAGTCGACCATGGAGAACTCTCCTGCATCCACCCTACCTTGTAGGGTATCTAGTGAACCCTCTATCCTGTCAGCCCGTGCTATCTCCATAGTCAGTAACCCCTATATTTGGGTCATCTCTGTCTATAGGCTAGTCTCATAAACCACCGCCATGTTTAATAATCCTCGTAGTTGTGCACACTCCATCTTTAGACTATCTCACTTAGTGATGACAATGTCATGAGTCTCCTGTGCTACATATCCTATTGGTGGCCCCTGCAGCTCTTGTGGCATCTGTACCTATGGTACCTGCACCTGTGGTGCCTATACTTTTCCCTATACTGGTTGTGGCCCCTATGGCCCCTGATCTAGTCTAGCCCCTGCCTGTGCCTCTGTATGAGGTGTAAACCGTCTCTGTGGCCTCCTCCTCTGCCCTGCTGCTGAGGTCTCTAGGGAATCTCCTATGTCTATCCCATCATCTACATCCCTATCCCCTATCGACTACTCATGATCAACCACCTGAGATGGGTCTGTCAGCCACAATGGTGTGTGTGCAACCCACCATGCTGCGTACTCAGGAGTCATCCCTACATCTGTAACATCAGGTCATGCCACAAAGTCTATCCACACCATGTCCCTCCACGATGCCCTCACTGTCAGTGCATTTGTGTATCTCCCCCGTGTACCTACCTGCCTGGTGACATGAGGATGTAAGGCATCCACTGCCACCACCCCGTGCTGCAACCCAAACTGTCTCATAACCCTCGATGGTCTATACCTCTCTATCTGGTGGATGGTCCTCCCCAGTAGAAAGCAATTAGTCTGAACGTATGATAGGTATAGAAAATCCTCGAATCCATCTTCCACTCCTGCCACCCAGTCCATAGTTCCCCATGGCTCGCACAATCTGTATGGGGTCCAACAGAAAACCTGTACCTCATCAAGCAATCGCCACCAATACCCAGTCTAACCAACGAAAGTATATCTCAGAGGTAGCCTATATTTGTAGGCATAGGGCTCTCCAGGTTATCATGCCTCTCACACTCTCATTGGTTGGAACACTGTGATGTGCTCCCAGGCCCAAACTAACATCAAAGTAACGCATGTCCCCATGTTGTGCACCCCGCAGTACGCAACCATGTGTAGATCATGGTACAACTGTCCTAAGACAACATACCCCTAGCAATAAGTAGTACCATCCTCTAGCATCTCAGCTAGCACCCGCAACCATCCCATGCCAAAACCATGTCCAACCAAGTCAGCTAACATGCACCCTTTGATCAGTCCCTCTAGATATAGGGCTATCCGCCGTAGTCTCTAATCCACCGCTAGCTACCAGGGCATCCAGGTCCTGTACGTCGGGATCCTCCTCATAGGTCTCTAGAATGCGATCTCCATATGGTGGTCACTATCCTCTAATCTATACTAAGGAATTGCCCCTTAGATAGGTATCTGAAGGATCCGCTAGACATCCTCGAGTGTAATAGTCACCTCTCCAGTAGGCAAATGAAACGTGGTGGTATTGCTGTGCCACTGCTTGATCAACATGGTCATCATCTCTTTGTGCACCCGTAGCCTAGGCCAACAGGGCACATAGTCCAACCTGACAATAGCTAACAAACCCCAGTCATCCTCGGTGAGCTACGAATCCAACTCCATGGTCGGCGACTAGTGCTCTTGCGATCCCAATGGTGGGAACTGCTCTTGCGAATTTCAAAATCCACCATGTCAGCCCCTTTTTCTTCTAGTCCTAACCTAATCCCTCAAAAAGTGGGGCATCTTGTCCCTAGGTCTTTTTCTGACCCATCCCCGGCCCCTATTGGGTCCCTCCATTTTCTTTCCCCTCAGCGTCTTCCCTTTTAGGCGCAGCCGTTGGTTTAGCCAGAAATGCCGATTCATACACCAACGTCTCTGCCGTCATTCCCCACAGACTGCCGTCTTTGCAGATGGGGGTCTGGGTCTGGCATTTTTGAAGACGCCGGTCTGACACCAACGTCTGTGGAGACGCCTATTCAGGGATCAGCGTCTTCAAAGACGTCAATCTGGGGATCAACGTCTTCGTAGATGCCGGTTCAAGAAGTGGTGTCTCTGGTCTACAACCCTAATTTCCCTCATTAATGACCCATCTTCCCATCCCAAAGCATTAAATAACTTTGACACTAATAAATGCGAGGTTTCGGTTGAGTCACTCACCGGTATTGATTGCTTTGTGAGCCTCCCATGTGTGTGCACGCGCTCCCCCAACTACCCCTTCATCCTCTTGTCAGCCATCTTTTCACTCTAGAGCTCAGTTTTCACTATTCACTAATCACAAATGACCTTCCTTAAGCTCCCCAGCCCCTCTTATAGACCCCATTTTCCTCAAAAAAATTTTCCCACCCGTTCTCCTCCTCCCATGTATATGTTTGTATAAATTGTCCCGTTGTACAGCTTAACTATGCATAAAATCCCAAAAACATTTAAAAATTGCAAAAAATAAAAAAAAATTCAAAAATTCCAAAAATTCCAAAAACATCACATATTCTCAAAAATCTTGCAGTAAACCATCATTTACTTCTGCATCACCTTGTTTTTCACTTTTCAGTCACGTTTTTACTCCTGCACCTGCGATCATGTTTTTCACCAAATCAATTTTGGCGACCAATTATCCTTGCTCCTCATTTTGTTCACAACTTTTGCCAGTGAATCTCTTTTAATCCAATCCAATCAAATCTTTACCTGTCAGGATTCATCCTTCTGGCGTCCTCTTACCAAATCCTTCATCACACCAATCCTATTTATGGCAAGAACTTTAGACTGAATGACTGCTTGGTCACGAGGCCTTCTTTTATTGATTTTATCTTTATTTGTTAGTATAAACCTACTCACCACTACCTCGATCTGCTATATCTTGGTGCGTTGTGACTAGTGGCTACTGATACATGCATCTTTTGCAGTGTGCTTTTGTTTAAGCGTCTAGTCCATGCAAAGGAATCTTGTCATCTGTATTTTCTAACACTTGATGCATCCCTCCTATTGCAAAATCAAATCAGATGTGCTCTCCATATTTTTCACACAAATGGATCCCCAATGATCCTTAGCTGCGTTTAATTTCATTTGCATTTGCATTTTTAGTTGCATTCTTAATTGCATTTCAGAAGGCTTCTATTTATTCCCTCCTCTCTCTTCCTCTGGCCCGTTGCATCCTTTTTCGAGAAAATTTCACAATGTCATCTTTGTTGTCTTCTTTTCTCGAGGGGGCACAACCTTGTATCGTCGTTGCTTTGGCACGACTCCTAGAAACCCTCTTCCTCTGAGGCAACTTATTTTTTTTGTCTTTAATGTAATGTCACTTACGATGCCACGTCAAAGAGGGGCAAAATGTAGACGTCCAAAAATATTAATATTATTTTCCCTCTTATTCCTCTAACTATTTAATTTAATCAATTAAATAGTTTCATTTGCTAGTATTTATCAATAGCTTA
>MU224966.1:217618-237150 GCA_018584345.1 Thuja plicata
GGAAATTCTCTGTGTCTGCTGGCTATGTGGAACTTCTCCGACAGACTTTTGGTGCAATTCAGGTGCCTTGGTGGAAAGAAGTCTGGTATAAGCATTCTTGACCCAAGTGCAATTTTTTTATGTGGTTGGTGGTTCACAACTGGTGCCTCACCTGGGATAATTTATGCAAGCGTGGTTTTCAGGGACCTTCGATGTGTGTTTTGTGTCATTCTAGTGAGGAAAACATCTCTCATCTCTTCTTCCAATGCTCCTTCACTAGACATATGTGGCATTCTTGGTGGAATGTGTGGAATCAATCATGTTGGCATGTCTCTTCTTTAGTAGAGTTCTTTTCTCGATGGGGTAAGGCTCCTGTGAAAACTGCCTTTCTTAAGGTTGCCTGGCATCTTGGACCTTCCTTCCTTATTTGGCATATTTGGTTGGAGTGAAATCGAAGAATCTTTCAGGATGTGTCCTTGGAGCCTTATTACTTGTGGTGGAAGATTCTCCACTCTTTGAGAGAAACTATTTCTGCAAAATGTGACACTATGGAGGCTATAGATCCTAGAGATGCTATTGTCCATAACCACCTGAATTTTCCTCCTCCACAAGGCAGGCATTTGAGGAAGACATGTCGGCACCCTTTGCGAAAGATAAATAGAGTTGGGAAGTGGAGTGCTCTTCTGCAAGGTACTCTTCAAATCAACATGAATGGGTCTTCCAAAGGAAATCTAGGTCTTGCTGGTATTGGTGGACTGGGCAGAGATAGTAGGGGAGATGTTCAGTTTATATTTTTAGTTTATAAAGGTCATCACACTAACAACCTGATGGAGGCCATAGCTATATTGTATGTTGTGGAGCGTGCTTGTGACCTTGGATGGCGAAGGCTTATCTGTGAATCTGACTCGTAGGTGGTGATTCACCTTTTGACTCACCCGCATTCTGAGGATGTTAGCTGGAAGTTAGACTTGATTGTTAACCAGATTCTTCATTTGTGTGTTTCTTTGGATTCTATTACTTTCACCCATATCCCTAGAGAGTGGAATGGTGTTGCTGGTTGTTTGGCCAAATGGGCCTATGATTATATGTTTGCTTGGAACATTGTAAATATGGCTCAATTACCTCCGGGCCTATCTCATCAGTTAGATCATTCAGTGGATCTTGATAGGGTTGTTTGACGCCTTCTGGCTGTAGTTCTTCTTGCTTAAATAAATTTTCACCCCTCTTTTATTTCAATGGGCCTTTGGTTCTCAATGAGCCTACCATGGATTAAGTCTTGTTGAGTATAAGGCTCCAACATCATAAGAGATGATAATTGAATATAAAATATATAAGTCTTGCTGAGTGCAAGGCTCCCACATCATAAGAGATGAGTCAAGATTGTGTCCTCTCGTGTAAATAGTTATCAAACTTAAATTAATAGATAATATTGTTTGTTAATACACTTACCATTATGTTCCATCTCTTATTGCCATTATAAAACATCTCTCAATACTAATGAATAATAATATAAAATTTTTTAGTTGATTAAATAATAAAACAAATTTAAAAAAAATTGATTAAATTAAAAATATAATTTGTATATATCTTTATAATTAATGTAGATTAATAAATGATGTTAAGTAACATTGAATATGGTCAGCTTTAATATTTTTATCTTGTATACTAAAATTTATAAGGATGTTATACCTAATTTTCAATATGAATATTAATAATTTTAATATTAAATTTACAATTACAAATACATTCTTTTAAATGAATCAAATCTTGATTCATTTATACATATTGTGAAATTCAATTTATTATTCACTAAGTACCCTAAAATTATTTTGTTGACTTGGCTTCTAAGTAGTAAAATATATTTGTTGACTTTGTTGAGTTGTTTTCTAGGTAAGTACCTTGCCTAAATGTTGCGAAATTGGGCTCCTCAAATAGCATAATGCTAGGGGATAGGGTCGTGCTGGTCCAGCCAAACTTAGAAATCTTAACAGCAGATACAGAGTTTTAAACAGGCAAAGGGTAAAAAATGTTTATTTTATAAAATTTGTTGCAGGTTTTTTTTTTTTCAATTTTCGGACTCTTATCCACTTCAAAGATAAGGTAGTTTGACTTCTTCAAAACAAATTTTAATGCCACCGCTATTCCAAGCAAATCCTTTAAAAAACGAATTGCCTTGCGTCGTGCAAAAGTAGCTTTAAAGATGGAGGACAATGGGAAAAGGCAAATAATTTGTTATTATTTGTATTATTAATAAAGAAAAGTATCGGCCGTTAGTTCAGGTCAAACATAATAATATGCAGCATTCTTTTTATGTAATACCTCCACTTAATTATAATTGGTTGATATAATTTGTTTTAATAACTAGTTAACAAAAATTTATTGCAATGGCAAATACTAGTAATTAATTGATATAGTTTGTTTTAATAACTAATTAACAAAAACTCATTGCAATGACAAATACTAATAATACTATTCAACAATTGATATATAAATATATAGATATATATATTTCTGTAGGTCAAAGTATTACAATTATTGTAGGTCAAAGTATTACAATTATATGTTTGTCATTTATACATTGAAACAATGCAAAAGGACAATCTCAGACTCAAAAAAATAGACCACAGATTACATACTTATTTGCCCAAATTGGGTTGATCTAGATGGCTTTTGTTGACTAAAGAAATGAAGCTAAGGCTGCTGGGCGGACCCCATGTCCCATGCTGTCAATTTAGAGGCAACCACAGTAGAAGAACCATCATTGAACAGGTAAAGGTGGGCATCCTGTCCAAGTGCCAGAGTAGGATAAACTCTAGCTGTTATACAACTCTTCCCTCCTTCTCCAAAGCTTTCCACAATTGAATGGTCAATCTGCACAATCAACATTCGCACTGTTATATTCCTTTTTTCCACATTTCTGATTGAGAAAGGAAGGAACTTGCAAACAGTCAGCAACTTACAAACACCTAATTTAAGACTCACCAGTACTCTGAGAGAGAGACTCTTTTGGTTGAGGGAAAATGATACAAAGCTTCCATATGTTGTTTTATCAACATCTGTTTGCAAAGATGATCTACACATTTCAAAGCAACACATTTTCAGTATTGTACATAATTGTTTTCTAGGGCGTGTTTCGGATCATTCTTCTCTTTTCATTATAGATCATTGAGTGTGATTCAAAATGGCTACTCAAATATAAAGTTAAAAGACATCATATATTTTCTTAAATGCATGAAATTTTCATAGCCCATAATAATTAGTAGTTTATGACTTCTGGATTTTGACTCTGTACTTTTTTCCATCAACGTTTCGGATTTGCTCCTTTCTTTTCTAGCTATCATCATGATGATAGATCATGGAGTGTGATCTGAAACTTTGATGAAAAAAAGTGCTACGCAATCAAAATCCAGAAGCCATAAACTACTAATATATTTTCTTTACAAATTCAGAAAAACTCATACTAACTATTGACTATTTTGCCATTTCTTGTCAAGCTTACTTGCTCTGATCACTACACATGAGCACTTTCATCTTTTCCTCATGCAGCCCAACCCTGAAGTAAACAGCAGTTTGTTCAGCCTTATTACTGGAAGCCAAAACCAAGAGTCCAAATGGCCCAACTGTACTCTTTGAAGCTGTTCTGTTTTCACTGCACAGTTGCTGAGAGTCTAGATTTGAATCCATTTTCTCTACATCCGTAAGACTTGGCAGATTGAAGGAAACCTCTACATCAGCCTGAGGACAGTGAACAAACAATCCAAAACATGAGGGCAAAGAGTAGTCATATGAAACAGATTAAAATAACTACATAGTCATATATGAATTATATCAGGCAAAAAAATCAGAGCAAAACAAAAAACAGAGCAAAACAATATACGTCTGAAGTTCATCAAGCATGACATCACGCTATTATGCAGCTGAAAGATTGCCCCCACTTTTAATAGAAATGTGGGCCTAACTGTGTGGGCACTTCTCCCTAGTCCTTGAGATACTAAATGATAAATTTATTCTAATAATAAAATCCTTTCATAATCCAGCACATGATGATGTGTTATTGGATCTGAATTTAAAAATTAGAATTGGAAAATGATATTTGAATACCTGTGCAGCTGTCAAGCCTGAAATCTCAACGGTGGATCCACTCATAAGAATGATATTTTCTTTGTAAATTTTGTTTCCACGAAGGGACTCCAATTCTTGAACTGGCCACTGAATGAGCTGGCTTTTGGAAACGTTGTCTAGCCAGATGGATCTTGGTATGCCCTTCATGAATCAAAAGCCAAAAAGATTAATTGCAATCACATAAACAATGCTCTATTGACTTAGAATTGGGATTTTATGTTTAAACCTTTACCTGAACACCAGACCAGCCTTTGGCAACATCATCCATAGCACTGTCTGATTCATTAACCCATCCCCAGAGGATTCTCCTGGACTTATAATTATCAAAAAAGGTTTTGGATGCATAAAATTTTCCATAGTCATATCTCAATCCATACTTGTTGTCTGCACTTGTGTTGTCAGGAACATATCGATCCAGGTCTGGGAAGTAAGTTCCAATTGTATAATACTCAAATTTTGTATCATCAAGAGAAACCTTCAAAACATGCTTAAGGTCAGGCCCAGTAACAGAAGTATCCAGTCCCAATTCTCCCCTGTGAGAAACAGGGTAAAAATCAGGGCACTCCCACATTCCAGTTCTTTTAGAAGAATGGAGAGGGTGCTTCTTTTTGGTCCACCTAATAAAATCCTTGCTGGTGTAAAGGAGGGCTCTTCCCTTGTGATGTGGATCCTCCTTATTACCCACAATAAGTCTCCATCTCCCATCTTTTCCAAGCCAAGCTGTGGTTGGATCTCTGAAAGAGCTCACATTGATTCCATTCTCTGAGTCTGGAATCATAATTGGGTTTTGAGGGATCTTTACCCATTCCCTTAAGTAGGGATCAGATGCATTCTTTGGAACAACCATATTCTGAACCTGTCTTGAGGAGTTGTCCCATCCTGTATACAGGATCACAGGCTTCTCTCCAGGCAAAATAGTTGCAGAACCAGACCAGCAGCCCTTTATATCATACCACTCGCTTCGAACAATTGCAGGTTCCAGAGATTCCCAATTAATAAGATCCTTTGATACCGCATGCTCCCATACAATATTGCCCCACTGAGCTCCGTAGGGATTGTACTGATAAAACAAATGGTACAGCCCTTTAAAAAACATGGGCCCTGTAAAAAACCAATTCAATATTATTTTCCTTTTTGCTTATCCAAACTGATAGCTTTTCAAGAGTGAATCAATACAAAAGGGATCCAATAAACTCACCATTAGGATCTGTTTCCGGTTTCAGACAATGAAGAACAAAACAGAGCAATTTCAATCAGTAAAAAACCCCAAGGCAGTATTTAAGTAAAAATTTGAACTGGTGAAAATTTCAAAACTGAAGAAAAACTAAAATCAATCTAGATAAATCCAATCAATTTCAGAACAGCCCAAATCAGAAATTTGACCAAAATCTTAGAATGGGTGGATTGAAAGGCGATTTAAAACACAGACCATTCATCCAGTTTTTCGGAGGCTGGAAATGGTAGCCAGTGCGATAGCTTTGCAGAGGTGGAGAAACTGTGTTCAATTCCAAGTTATAGATTACATGGGAAGCATTTGTAACAGGCAAAAGGCAAACAATCCAGCATAGAAATGCCAGTGCAATTGTAAAATAATTGGTTCTCGCCATTGGGAAAATCCGCACCAGAACACGCATAGTTTGAGAGTTTCTTGTTCTATTATATATTGATTGGGGGTGGGAAAAACAAAGATTAAAGTCACAGTTGAATGGATTTGTTTATTTAGAAAAGAAGGAACTGGTGCTAAGTTTAGTTGGAACCAGATTAAACTTCTAAATATAGTAATAAGTATGAGTAAGCCAGTTCCTATTCCAGGTTTCTTGCCACAAGTTTGGAGTTAAAGATTGTTAAGCGACATTTAGATTAGAAGATAAGTAGGATGATTATAATGTTAGAATATTATTAAATGTTTCAAAATGTATATAATTTAACACATCTTGCAACAAAATTCTGTTTGTGGAGGAAAGCCAAACTTTATAACTTGATGTTCTTTTTACACAAAAGCAAATTATCTTTCTTTTACCTTTAAAACTTGAGACTGATTTTACACAAAAAAAATAAATTATCTTTGCTTTTGTGTAAAATGAGCCTCAAGTTTTAAAGGTAAAATCAAAGTTTGTCTTTTTGGAGGGGTGGAAAAAACAAAGATTAAAGTCATAGGTGAAATGAATTGAAACAATTTGTTTATTTAGAAAAGAAGCAAGTGGTGCTAAGTTTAGTTGGAAACGGATTAAACTTCTAAATATAGTAATAAGTCAGCTCCCATTGCGGGTTTCTTGCCTCAAAGTTTGGAATTAAACACATAATGAGCCTCAAGCCACATATATATTAGAGGATAAGGAGGATGATTACAATGTTGGAATATCATTAAATGTTTCAAAATGCATCTAATTTAACACATCTCGCAACAAAAATAATATCATTAAATGTTTCAAAATGCATCTAATTTAACACCTCACAACAAAATTATGTTTGTGGTGAAAAGACAAACTTTAGTTTCACCTTTAAAACTTGAGGCTCATTTTACACAAAAGCAAATTATCTTTTTTTTTTGTTTATTTATTTTTTAATGTTGTCGAAAGTAATAAAACTTTTTAAAATGAGTAATTAATTAAATAATAATAGTTATATATATGTGTGCATGCATGCATGTATGTATATGGTTGAATTTAAAGACTAACATACAAAAAATTTATTTAGAAGAGAAAGGATTGATGTTAAGTTAGTTGAAATTAGATTGTTCTTTTAAATAGAGACAAGTTTGAGCAAGATTATAAAGCTCTACGTGGAGCATCCTAAATTGTAAGCACTTACAATTTTAGTGTCCAAGGCTTCCATGCCTGTTATGTTTGATCGCACATCGATTTGGCGCACACTTTCAGAATCCTCATATCAAAATTGACCTCCACTTAAAATTTGAGCCTTTCTTGTCTTGTAAAGGGCGACTTGGAATGTATGGGGCGATCCAAGTCCCCCCCTACATCAGGAGACACCCCTTATATGCCAACTTGGTCCAACTTTGAATTAGAGGTCGGTATTTTGATTTTGGGTGGGATTTCAAATCCTTGTCAGCCTCCTTTGACTTTTAAGCCCTGAAAGGGCTAGGAGAGGTATAAGTACAAGGCTACCTCCCTCATTTTTGGATCCAAGAGAGTTAATCCATTCATCAATTTTGAATTAGAAAGGTTACATTACAATCCACTTCTAGCAAGTCAAGCATTCAAGGAACAATCAAGGTGAATTCAAGCATCAAGTAAGGAAGATATTGAGTAATATCTAGATCCTAGCATATGTGAAGACAAATTCATGTTCTTTCTATCCTAGATCCAAGGTCAAGACTACATCGAGACAACTTTGAAGGATCTTCATGAGCAATTTGACACTTGTGAAGGTATAACATCTTGTCAAGCCTCTGCTACTAACAACACACTTTTCCTTTATGCAATTTCAAGGTTAATTCCTAAATATGAGTTTAACTGAGGCAAACCCCTTTCTCCCAACATTTTATCTTTATCCTGTGTGCAAGTGACAAGTGGCAGAGTTTCAGATTCAGATTCAAGAGGGCATAACAATCTATTTCAGATCCCTAGCTTCCTTATAAACTTTTGGTAGAGAAAGGGAGACTCCCACAAGAAAGGGCAAGTCCAATCACCCCCTACACTCGAGGTCGCCCCTAATAGATAAATTGGGATAATAATTTCAGTGCAGGTCAATGGCTTTGTCTATTTCTTAGATCTGGTACATATCAGTCTGACTTTTGTCTCTATACTCATTATCTCCACTACATTCTATTTCAGTCTATTTACCTCGTTTCTCCATTCCAAGTAGCATCAATCAATCTACTCTTAGTGAAGGGAGAAAACCTTACACCCGTTTAGCGCTTGAGTCCTCTTAAGCCTAGTAGGTACTTCCCCCTTCCTAATGGGATGAAAGAAAGATGGAATTTGGGATGTGATGTTTGCTAGCTTGTTTGATCATCCTAATGAACACTCATTCCAACCCCTTTCCTTTTTTCCATTTTTTCCATCCATTTTTTTCTTCATTAAACTATGTTTAATTAGATTAGTTGGCCAGTCGTTCAATTAGATGTCTTTTACAAATTTAATTGCAACTTTCTTGCCTCTAAATTTGAAGTTAAAACTTTACATATTTTAGGGTATGGTCTTGTGAGGTGGGCTTCAAGAACTAATTTGAAGGAGTAGGGGTCCCATGAAGAGTTTGTTAATTGCCTTAAGAAAAAGAAGATTGAATTGAAATTCAACTTCAAAGTTTTCTATTTGTAGTGGTTAATATTTTTTAATTAATAAAATTTTAGGTAAAATAATCAAACGACAATATTTAGATAGAATTACACATGTAGTTGTTCAAATCACATTATTGAAAAATGTGGAAATTGAATTAATGAACTAAAATTATTTAGTTAGAAATACGACGTAAATATGTTATGCTAAATGTTTGGAAGTGATTTGTTAATGTGTAAACAAATTAGGAATTACTACACAATGAGTAGTTTATACAAGTAAGTGATTCACATGAAATGTGGATCAAACCCAAGTAAATAGATGTAAACTTTAGTATGTGGATCTAACTTTGCTAAACCTTAATATATTGTATTTTGGTTTAGTTGAATACTTGATGGCTATTTCAGATAATTGACAACTTGTTTAGGAGAACTTTAAAGTATCTTTTTAACCAAATATTTGATCTCCTTTGGTCAAACACCAAGATGAATTGGTTTAATGATAATGAACAAGGATATAACACAACAAATGTGAGATCCAGGTGTTAGCATAACTGATGCAGTGATGTTAAGTATTGCATTGATGAGGATTGATATAGACTAGATGACAGGTGAATCAATTATTTGGTTATCATTGATGTCAACTGATTGGCATTGTGCTTCCAGTATGTTATCAAATATTGTGTAAGTGAATCACGAGTTTCAATATGTTTCTGAAGTTTCTATTCTAATGGAAGTATATGTCATGTGTTGTGATGTTAAATTTTCCATCGCGACTTCTGATATGAAGAATTGTGTTGGTTATGTTTGATTGAACTCAACTGGGTAATTGCTAAAAACAGTCAGTGACAGACTGTAAGTGATTTGAATGTTATCTCAAATCGGTAAACTATTTGGTGGAGCAGTCATAGGATATGATTGTCAATAATGTCAATATACTATACTTGCGATCACGACTCATATTCTTGACATGTACAACTAGTTTATTTAACGGGAAGTGGTATTAACAAAATGAACAAGTAAACAAGACAGAGTTCTTAAACATGCTATGAAGATTTGTGGATCGGTGAAGGAATTTGAAGTGGCAATAGGATTAGTGATGTTTTTCATGAAGTAGTAAGATAGTTCTGTTTTTTGTGGAAGACATTTGACATCACATTTCTCAAGGTATGTTTTTGAGGTGGGGTGGTCCCACTTTTTGGCCAACTTTGACACAGAGATCAACATTTTGAGAAAAAACTTCACTTTCAAACACCTATTGCCGCAAAACTATAAGGAATTTGAAGATGATGTAAACTAGGGTCTTTTAGAATTTTATTTCTAGTTTCTAAATATATATATTTTTTAAAATTAAAATTCATTTTTCCTTCTCCTTCGAAAAGTGGTTTGTGTGAAAAAACTGTATTTTTAAGAAGTGACTGTCACTTGGATCAGCATAATTTTTTTTAAAATATGATAACGATGTAATTCTTTCGAAATTATATTTGTAACTTCAATATCTAAAGGATGTAATTGGTTTCATTCTTTTTGGGTCAATATTTCATAGTTTATTAAGTTCTAAAGTGACAGTAACTGTAATTTAGACATAAGATCACTTGGATCGCTCTAACTTGATCTCTATATATCGAAATTCAATTTTATTTTTTTATAGAAAGGTAACACAAATACTCTTTTCCTGCTTATTTTTCATATTTTTTTTTGTAATTTACTATTTTTCCTGAAGCCTTGAAGAGACAGGTTGTTGAATGACCAAACAACCTATGTTTAGTTAAAGTAATATTTGAAAGTGATAACGAACTCAATATGTATTAAAAATTATATTCATTAGAAAGCTCGTTCCAAATCGCATCATTTGTTTCAGAAAAAAATTTGATTTGGTCCTTGTCCTAGGCCTTGAAAGGACAATTTTTAGGAGGTTTTTTGTTTTCTAAGGGGTAATTTTCATTTTAGGGCCCTTTGCGCGAAGGGGTCTTAGGGGGTTCGAGCGAACCCACCAAGGAAAATTTGCCCAAATTGCTTTTTTTTTGTTGATTCATAGGGTTTTCTCAAATTGGGTCTAGTTTGAGCGAGCCCCCCATTTTATCTAGTTCGTGCGAAGCCTATTAACCACTTCGCACGAAGAGGATACTTCGCGCGAAGCCATCAAAAAAGAATTTTTTTTTGAAAGTCTGAAATCCTTCGTCCCAAAAAGTGGGACACACTGTTGTGAGATCACCTGGTGGATTCTTCAAGAAGTTTCTTTTGGTTAAACGAGTTTTTGAAAATGGCTCAACTACTAAGGTAAAATCTATGTGTAAGTCAACACGGTCAAAGGAAACTTTTTTTATGAGTGGCTAGATACATTTTATCTTACCTAAGATGATTTGGACCATTCATATCTCAGATCTAGGGTTTTCTTTAAGTCGGTGGAAGTAAATCTATATAGTGAAAAATTTGAAGAAGAAGAAAGAGAGTTGATTGCAAATTGTAGAAGGATTTGGTGCCAGAGAAAGTAAATGAATCAGGTGCGATCAAGTTATGAAATAGTATACAGTATGAAGATGAATTTCAGAGCTTAATAGGATCTGATTATGCAGAGGTAGTGTAAATTTCACACATCACTTTATCTATTGCTTTCCAACCATTGTAACAGTGAAATCCCTTAATAGGGTGGATCCTAACATATGTTTATTGTAAATCCTCTAACAAGATGGTATTCTAATTGAATGTTCTAAGTCCTCTAACAAGGCTGCTCCTAATAGGACAAAGATCCTAACAGATCTAAAGGAAAATCCCTTAACTGGGTAGCACCTAATAGTGTTTTATAAACCTTTAATAGGGTAAGCTCCTAATAGTGCGTATTCTAGAAGAGTACAAATTTTGTGGGTACCATCTCACACCGTGGTTTTTTCCCATTTGGGTGTCCATGAGATAAATATGAAGTTTAGGTTGTGTGGTTGATTACTTGTGGATGTATACATTTAAACTTTTACTTATGTTAGTTGATATTGAATGTTATGTTACATAAAGTTTAAAGAAGCCGAATTAGGTGAAATTATTGATTACTGATTCACCCCTTCTCTCTCAGTAATCAGACATGTATTAACACCAGGAACACTAGGAAAATTTGAGCAACAAAGAGAGATAATTGCAAAAAACTAAAGATAATTTCATAGAATGAGAGAGTGAGTACATAAGAGAGTAGGGGAGGTATACATAGGACAAATATTCTATCTACAACCCTTCCTAAGTTGCCACAAGGGCAAGATGCCACATGGACAAGCCACATAAGCACCTAAGAATTATTATACACCAACGCCCCTTTAAGCATAGCTTAGGTGAGGAAAAAGAGTGGATCATGACATCAAAGCCAAACAAGGTACCCAAGTACAATGTACCTCAAAAAGAAGAGAAAACTTTATGGGAAAAAAACTAGATGGTTGGAGGAATTAGGTTAAATAAATTTGTTAAAATATTGACATAAGATATTTATAAATCTTGATAGATCCAAACAGTTTGATTTTGAGTGGTGAATTGGGCTTTTGACAAATTCTAATGTTTGGAACATCTTGAGGATGAACGAACATATCAATGAATTTTTTCCCCTCTAGGAGTTTAGAGAATATTTGATTGTAGTTTCAACATGTTTTGATAGCACTACCCTTAGTATTGTAGGAGAAAAATATTTCAAGATCTCTAATAAATGGATCTTCAATGGAATTTGTGCAATTTTTTGTTTACATTGTGATGGTTCTATTGCCAATTATCTCTCTAATAACAAATTTTGTTGGGGATAATTATTTGGATAGAGGTAATTGAATATATTAAACATTGTATTAATATTGTGGCTTTCCTAATTTGGGTAACTATTATTTTTATTATAATTGTTCCCATTTTAGTTTTTGATTAAGGTAAAATAGGATTTGAAGGGACCCCAAAAACCTTCACGTTAAAAATTTCCATCAACAAAAGATACACCAACTAAACCCAATAATAGACTTTGACAACTAAAAAATAGGAAAATAATAAAAACAAGGTCACAAACCCATACCGCATTACTGGAGTTCCTTAATAATTTTTGCAACCTCTAGATCCTTCTCTACAATTTTTTTTTATATATATCCATGATGGGTAAAAGCACAATAAATTGTCACCCTTTTACAAAGGAAAAGGTTAACACCACCAAAACTTTAAAACTTCAAGGGCATAAAAGTCACATTTTTGTTGAGAATTTGAAGATGATGTAAACTGATGAAATGTGTGAAATATGATGAATTTTATGCCTATAATTTTTATAAAAAAAATTTGAACGAAAATTAATATATTTTTTGAAACTTTTAGGTCTATTTTTCATTTCCTGAAAAATACTACAAATCAGGGAGTTTACTTCCCGCCAAATCATTATTAGTAAAACATTATTTTTTCCTCCGATTTCAGAATATGTTTTATATGACATGTATAGCTAGTGCAAAAAAAAAAAATAAGTTTTTTCGATCTATAGTTTGCCCGTTATAAGTATTCAAAGTTGAACTTACCTGAAATCAACAGTTTTTGACTCCCGCCACTTTTCCCCTATCAAAACTATACCAAAAACCAAATAAATTACATATTATTGAAGAGGACTCTCTTCTCTAGTGTTTTCTATATTTTTAAAATTTTTCTAAATTGATTTAACAATTTTTTTATATTTTCTGAATCAATGACTTCTCAAAGCTTTATATACCTACATGTAGTTTTTAACAAATTTGTTCAACGTTTTGTAGTCGAAACAATATAAAATTTATATGTCAAGAATCGTCGTTTCAAGATCTAGGAAAGGGTACTTTTAGTTTTTTGACATTTTCTATTTTGAGCAGAGAATGGAATAGCAGAAGTGCAAACATCTAGCTTTTTTGTGTTTTTGGAGGTTTGGCTGCCAACATGGCATGCCACCTAGGTAGACTCGACCGAGTCAGACTTAGCCCAGTCACACTCAGCCGAGTCCTACTGGCCCTCACATTGGCTCGCACAAGACATGTAGGCGCCATTCGGTTCCGCATGGCGCCTATGTGGACTCAGTCGTATTAGACTCGACCGAGTCTAGCTGGGCCGAGTGAATCAAGTTAGCTTAAAAAGTGACAATTTATTGTGCTTTTACCCTGAGATTATGGATACTATAGGACTAATTAGTAGTACCTTTAGCTTGGCTACAAGTACTGGTAGAAGGTTCTTGCAAAGGAACCAAACCTGTTTTACCTTGATCACCAACAACACCCAAATCCTGACTTATAACATTAACAACAAGAAGCATAGCCTTACCCTTTTCTACAACATCAACTTTGAGGAATTAGGCTTTCTCATTGAGAAATTTAAGCCCCATGATGCTACTCTGAATGGAAAACTTGCTAGAAAAGACCATCATATTGATTTTTTCATGCAAATTACTGATTGTTCCTCCAACATTCTAATCTTTTCTTCCTAATCAATATTTATGACATTGACATCTTTGGAAACCTCTTGGATAAGAGGAAACATTTTTTTAGAGCTATCCTTATCTAACCATGATTTAATAGCATGCTATGGGTCATTAATCTTGGTCATGGGGTACTTCACATTGTTCTTGCCTGTATTGATTTTAGAAACAAGCAAATTAAAAAGCTTGGCTTGGCCATCAACAACATATTTTAGAATCACCAACACATCCATAATCTTATCAAGGGTCTCCTTCATTGCTTCAAGAAGGATCTCAATATATGAAACCCATATTCAACCTTTTTAGGGATAACATTAGTATCATGGTTATTATCCTGATGGCCCACCACTTCATCTTTCAACATAGCTTCCTCAATGTTAGGGTCCTTAGTAGTAGTATGGGAAAATGTAACACCTCCTTTCTCTTCATTCAAAGCCTTAGATTCCCTCTCCCCCTTCTTACCCTATTTTTTTCTTACCTTTTTCAGGGTTTAGAAGAGTCAATTGCTTCAAAGGCAGGCTTATCAGAATTTTAACCCTAACCGAAATGGGGGTGTAGGAAGGTAGAACATAATCCACATCTTCTTAGGTCTAAGAGCTAGAAGGAACATAATCAACATCATTGTTGTTTGTTTCATACCCATGAGACCAAGAGGTTTTAGAATCATGCTTCCCCTTCTTTGGATGCTTCTTATTTCCAATGTGGAAGAAAGCATCCTTATCAGAAGGGGCACCCTCAGGATCAATTAACATATCATGATAATGTACATGTACATTTTGGGAATACTCACATTTTCTCTTGGCTTGGGAGGGTTTTAAAGGAATATAGACCAGCTTGGCATATTCCATGATAAGAAGGATGAGACCCTCATATATGAAACATGAAGACAAGTGTTCTTTTTGTGTTCATTGAGGTCATCACACAAAGATGAGAGAAAAAAAAATGAAAAGGAAATTATATGATTGTTCCTAAAGTGATTAAGTGACATGAAATGATAGCTAAAGAGGCTGGTAAAATGCCCATCAAGGGCTCACAATCACCTCTGCAACTTTTGCCCAAAGTGGTTTGATGGTTCTGCGATCTCCTCCAAATCCTTATGGTCTCTGTAAAACATCTCCCCTTCAATGAGAAGACCCATCACCAAGCTAAAATGGGATACTTAGAGACTATAATTTCAAACTTATAAGCTATCAAGGTTCTATCTTTCCATCCTCAATGAAGGGCTTAGTAACCAAAGGGTAGGAACCATGAAGCTTTTTCATATTAGGGGTGATACTAATTACCGAGAGCTTTCCCCACTCAATGGATCATTCAACTAATTTTTGCAGGAGTTAGGCTCCACTCTCATGTCCCTACCCATAACTGACTTACTAAAAATGCACAAAACAACATTGATCCTCTCCTTAGGTAAAAAAATTGGTAGTGAAAAACATGAGAGTGACAAGGTTAAAAATACCTAGAAAATGTGTAAGAGAAAATTCAAAATGACAAGCAATAATGATGGGAAGATAATACTTGCGTAAATAAACCAAAGTGAAAGTTGAGCCATTACAACTCATAATATCTTTTAGACAGATTGATCTTCAAGTCCCAACAAAATGACAATGGGGTGAATCATCATGATGCAACATATAATTGCCACCTAAACAAGAGAAAATGTTATTTAGGTAAAGGTTTTTAGCTTTAGTAGGGAGGTGATCGTTAGCCCCCAATCAAAAAATGTTATCCTTAGAGACTCCTATATCAACGAAGAAGTTAGCAACCTGCTTCCCCTCCCTATAGACATGAGAGATAATACAATCCTTAAGAATCTTGGTCATGTATAATCAATCAAGAATAATACCATTGATCAACCAACTAGGAATTTAATTTCTTTTTCAAGGAATTCACAATATTGAGGGAGTCTCTCCTGAGCCACACCTTTCAAAAAACCTTAGAAAGGGCCATATTGAGACCAACATAAGCTTCTTTAGCCTTGACAAAGTGGTTTGTCTGGTTTCTCAAAGGGAGGGCCACCACCAAGACAAATCTTCCATTTTGATCATGTGCCACTCCCCCACAACCAACAGACCCCATATTTCCCTTGGCTAGCCCATTTGTTCACAATGTAGTTGTTATTGATATCATTACTATTATTCTTTGCAAGTGGATTGTCTTTGAACCCATTCAGTGTGTTTTTGTGTTGCTCTTTACTATTTTAACCATGAAGGGATCGTTATTGTTATGACTGTCATTTTGGTTGTTTCTTGAGTTTCTCATAGTAGTGAAGTTTTGGTTTTTCAACCTTTTATTTGTTTAGTAAGTTCTCTTTCCATTATCAATTGTAGCTTGGTCAATTTGCAAGGCACTTTCTAGGGTGTCTTAAGTGGATTTATAGGGAAGTTTGTGACCTTTTATGTCTCTTTATTTAGGGCATGCATAAATAACTCAAACATAGTTCTTCATGGACCGCAAAAGGTTACACTCATTGATGATCTGATAATTCCCCCCCATAAAGTTATGAAGAGACTAATTCATTATGACCCTATTTGACTTTTAGAAACTTGTATTTCTTAGTCTTATTGAAGGCATTCATATTGAATTCCTTGATAAGTTCAATAATGAGTTTCCACAAAGAATGTATTGAAACTTCAAGCTCTCAATAATACTAGTCAAAGGAAATTCTTTCCAAAGATTTTTGAAATATTTGTGCAACTATTACATTCCATAACAAAAGCTTTCAAACGATAGTGACATAAGCCTTTATATGTAGTTGTATTTAAGGACTAGTCCTCATTCATATCTTACACACTTTGTACCTTGACATCTTACATCCATTTGAAAATTTCACCACTGAATTTGGGCTTCATTATTTCATTCCATGTTTGCATTAACATCTAGGACTTTCTTGATAAGAATGCATGGTGCCTTTCATGTATATTCTTGGCTATTAAATCAGTCCATTCACAAGCTTGACCAACATAGAATAAATATTTCCTTAAAAAACTGCACATATGTGTGTTAAATGCCACCAATTAGCTAGAAAAGATCAAAGGCATCATTGTGGACCAAAATAGATATCAAATTTAAACAAAGATCATATATACACACCAAAATTATAAATGAAGAATTTGGGAGATATTTGTAATTTGTAGAGATTACTACCAAAATCATGCAATGACCTAGAATAATACATTGTCATGACCTAGAATAATACATTCTCTTTTTTAAAATTTTGAGTCATTCATCTCACTACTCACAATTTTTAATATACACTTAATCAAATATAAATACTTTACCCTACATTTTTTATTAATTACATTTTAATTAAATGCTATTTTATTTATTTATTTCTTATAATTATTTTAATACATTATTCTAAATAATTTTTGCATCATTTACTAAACATAACCAAAATATTTCTCTAAAACTCACATTTATTCCATTATTCCATGACATAGTAAGAATTCTCTAGATAGCCTATTCTAGTTTTAAACATGCTAAATTAGAAAACACTATTGACCATATATTTTAATTAATTTAAAAATTAGAATAAAAATATATATTTTTATTTTCAATTAATTAAAAATATGATGAATGATACATTCTTGATGGCTTAGTAGAGGCCGCCCAATTTTAAGAGAATAGGCTTTTCTAGTTTTAAACATTGCTGAATTAGAATACACCATTGACCCTATTTTTCAATTAATTTAGAAATTAGAATAAAAAATATTTTTTATTTTCAATTAATTAAAAAATTTGATGAATGATACATTCTTGATGGCTGCATAGAGATGGCCCAATTTTATTAGCCCCTTCAATAATATTTCAAGGATTCATATGAAATAGAAACTAATTTTGATTGAGCTTTTATTTTATTTTTTAATTTCTTAAATTGTTTTATATTAGACTCACAAATATGAGCAAAATAAGTAACATTTTTTTATTCAATAAAAAGCCGGAGCCGAAATTTTATTTTTTATTATTTATATAGATAAGAAAGAGTTAACCCATTATTATTGCTCACATTTCTTGTGAATTCCGCTTTGCTTTAAGATAAGGATGATACACCAAAAATGTCACACGTGTTGCAGATAAGCGTAAAACTCTGTACTTTAAACGTAAAAACTTTGGTCGCTGAAAAGGGGCTTATTTCACGGCTTTCCCCCTTTGAATTAATGTTTGCAGTAATATGTTGCACCATAAATTGAAGATCTGTAATTCCATAATAAGCTCGTTGTTTTTGACTGGTACTCCTAAATTAGGTCACCGTTTTAACTTATCCATTTCTGTGGAGAACTGAAATTAGGGTTGGATAAGTGTAGTAGCATGACGGTGCACATGCAGTAATCGGAAGTTTAGCATTTGTAAACGTGGAAAGCATATTTCAAGATAAAGAGGGTTGAATGAGTGAAGGAAAAACAAAAGTAGGTGTAAAGTTTGCAATTCAAGCATTCCCAATACCAAAACTAAATGGTGTCAATTCCAAATTGAATACGAAAACCCATCAATTTTTTTTTTTGGCCTCAAGCAGTCTTTTTTTGAAAAATATTTTGGTGGAGAATTCTAATTTTATTGGGTTTAGCAGTCAAATCTCAATTCTGGTCAATAAAAATATCATAAAATAGTTATTTATTTTTGGTATTTTTGGTATGGATGAGGTGTAGGAAATTAAGATTTTATTAATTGTATTATAATTTATCTTTTAATTAAATCATGATAAGTCTATTAAAGACTAGAATTTATTTATAAGGTTGAAAAAGTCTATAATGAAGACAAACATCATATCTTTCATTACTTCAAAAATCTTATCTAAATATACTACACTATTAAAAAAAATTAATATATATTTTACAATTTTATTATATTTCTTAATTTATTAAGAACAAATTCTTTATTAATACTTTATTAGTTTTTGATTAATTTGGATGTAATTGACTTTTTAAGATTTCATTATGTACATAATTAAAGTCATTTCACATTTTGAAAATCTAATTACTAAAATGTACTATTACTATTGACTATTTGAGATCACAGAATGATGTTTAAGGACCCGGTTTGACTGATTTTGTAGGATTTTTGATCATTTGAATGAATTATGTTTAAATAGTGTCTTTGACTAGTTTTGTAGGATTCTATTGATTGTTTGATCCTTCAATGAATGATGTTTATGGATGTCTTTGACTAATTTTGTAGGGTTCTATTTGATTGTTTGATCATTGAATATATGATACGTTTTTAGTATTATCTTTGACTAATTGTTTATATTCACCTCTATCTTCTTCCCACATTATAACCATTTCCTCTCTAAATGTTATCATATTCATCATATCATAGCTTAAAATATTATTGAAATGAGAAATTTGTACATCCACTTGTTATTAATTTAACTTTATTCTATTTTAAAACTCACTTTGTTAACTATTTCTTATTTTTTTAATACTAGAGGGGTGTCCCCTCAACCAACCCAACTACCTAGCATCCTATACATTTCTTATTGCTAGTTGTACTTTTTTTTCTCCAAAAATAATATCTTTGTTAATTGAATATTAAATTTTTTATTTTTATTTATATATGATGAACATTTAACACCTTTTCTAATATATATCAAGAGTTTATTTTAGATAATATATTTCTATTTCTATTTATTTATCAAATTATTTTTTCTAATGAATATATCATTTCCACAATTATCATACTCCATTTCAAATAAAAAAGATTAAATAGATTCTAACAAGAGACTATATATATATAAATATATATATATATATAAATATATATATA
>MU224966.1:237311-259793 GCA_018584345.1 Thuja plicata
AAAATATCTAAGATGTCAATATACATATAATCTAATTGTTTCTATTAAAGAATTCAACACACATATCCTAATTTGACATTATATAAGATTCACTAAAAAATGAATGTCTTATGAATTTAAAATAATTCTATATCTTAAATAATCATTTTAATTATTTTAAATGTAATGAATATATAGTTATTTTTGGATATAAATGGTGTGCAAATCTTTTACACTTATATTTAAGATTATATTTTAATCTAAATTCATGATTACAACCTACAATCGTCTAATACATAATATTAATGATATTTCATAATTGTGATATACAAATATCTTATATATTATAATTTTGAATATTAATATAACAAACCTGTTGCATAATTTATATTAAAATTTGTATAAATGTTCACAAATAATAATATTTTCAATCATTCAAAAAATGAACTAATACATTTTCCTTTTACAAGTTTGAAAAATTATTTTAAAAAAAATCCATTTCAATAGATATTGATGAAGCATATGGTGTTAAATGTGTTTCTCATGAAACTACCTACCCACTAAGATTTTACTAAAGCATATGACATTAAATGTGTTTCTCATGAAACTACCAACCCAATACATAACTTTTATTAATAAAACATTAAAGAAAACTACTATTCTACCAACTTCATAATAAAATATTTATTGATAGAATTACAACTTAGAATGACATCACCTTTGAGATCAATGAGGAGGTTATTGCTTAGGCCACGAGGCTCTCTTTGGAGGGACATAAATGGAAGAAAGTGTTGAAAAGCAAGGATGACACAAGCGTGAATAGATTCTTCAAGAAGATGGAGAAACCTGTCCAGTTTCGTGGGGGTTTCAAATGAGATGAGCTGTCGGAGCCGTGGACTGAGGTATGTCTTATAATTATGAAATATTTAACTTTGGAGGGCAGATTTGGGACGTTCTACAATTACCACTTTCCTTTGTTAAATCAATTTTGGTATAATGATGAAATTTTGATCCCCTTCTTCCTGCTTCATTCTATGGAAGCATCGGTGGTGGATGTGAGGACTAAGAAGGCTGAAAAGAAAAAAAATTATTTTTTGCATCAAGGGTTAGTCCTCCGGTTGTATAATTTTCACTGGGCCCTTTGCCCTCCAAGATTTGTCTCCCTAGATAGACCCACCCCTAACCCTACCGATATCCCTAAGGAGAATGAAGTGATTCCTTCCCCCCAACCTCTTCCTCTAAGACCCCCACCTCCCTGGGAAAGAAAAGTAAAAACCCCAGCTCCGATGTGAAAAATTGGGAGGGACAAATCACTATTGATGATTCGACTGATGAAGATAATAAGAGTTGACGAAGGTCGCACATAATTGCCAAAATTTCTTGGTTGAAGCAAAAAAAAGTTAGGAAAAGGTACATTATAAATGAGGAAGATGAGTTGGAGTCTAGGGAAGATGAAGAAGAGAAAAAAGTGAAGAAGGAGATAAAAACAAAAAAAAATAGAGGAAAAGGCTAAGGAGGAAGACATCTCATCCACAAGTAAGGGAAAAAGTACCTCGACTTTCATGGGAGGAGGTAGGAGCATGGATTCTACCCATGTTTCTGCTAGCTTCTATTGGATGATATCAAAATTGGGTACTACTAATGTTGTTGGCATTCATGTTTTGTCACTAATGTCAACATATGTTTCTATGGAGTGAATAGATTGGTTATTACTATTATATGATAACTGACAGAAGTGTACAGACACTGTACGAATGAATCAGAACGATCGAAGATAAGGATATGAAGAAGGATGTGTGATGACCTTATTCCTAAGGTCTCTTGGCTTAATATTTCATATTGGAGATGTTACAAATATTTTAGTGAAGACTGGTTTCTGGACTGTGAAAGTGATGCTTGACAGAGCAAGTCTTTGTGTTTTGGGTATATCTTACAGGCGAAGATGATTCAGGTTATACGAGCCTAAGGGATGATAGAAGACACATTGAGGAATTTTCTTTGTTGATTGATAGTCATGAGATTGTTGGTGATGTCAGCTGTGGCGTGTATTATGGAGAAAACCTATTTGGGGCCGACTTCAAAGATGTAGCGTGTATTATGAATTGTAAGCATGGATTGCGGATCTTGGAGTATATTTGATGTATTGTAATTGATGTCTACTTGTTTTAGGTACCTTGTGTATCTTAGCAAGGGGTTAAATAATTATTCATGTATTGGGAAAGCTTAATTGGCTGACCTAATCAATTATTGTAACAGGGTATATATGGGAGATCTTTTCTTTTGAAAAGATGTGATAGATGTATGATGAGAAGGTAATTGAAAGACACAGAAGTGTGGAAGCTGTGAGGCTTGATTCACTACTGGATGTAGAGCAGAGTTTGTGATTAGAATACTTTATTGGAACTAACCAAGCAAAGACAGTTGCTATCAGACAGTTCACTGAATTGTATATTTCTTATATACACTTGTTTGGATTGTTAATCCTTGAGGGTGGATTTAACCTTCTTTGGGCAGTGTGCCTAGCCAGTGAGCCCAAGGTTACTCTTGACTCCTAACAACGTCTGTCCTTTAATAGGTGTATGTGTCTGAATGTTGACCTCTAAATCAGGCACAACACAACATGGTCATTGCTCAATCGTCGAATTGCAAAGATGAACATGAATTGTTCATTCCACAATATTGATTGAATTGACCTGTTGCCTCCTATTTAGATGGAGTGTCTAATTAATCTCAGAATGAGAGCCAACAACCATAAACCATTGCTAAAATGGAGGATTTGTAAGCATTGAAAATTGAAATGAAGCTATTCTATATGAAAAATGCAATTATAATCTAAGAATAGAAATGCATATTTTAATCAAAGAAGCTTGAGATAAATAATAGAATTAAGCTATTTGATACATAAGCAAACTAATTTAAGATGCAAAGTGCCATTAATCTAAATGAAATTATACTAATTATGCAATAAAAGATTGAAACATGAGATAATTGAGACAATATTTTTCTATAGTTTTGATACTCTAAAATTGATCTTCTCAAATGAAGAAGAGAAGGTCCATAATATAGGAGAGCCTGAAAAGAGGATGAAGAGTTTCTTGGAAAGAAACGGCTGACTCTTCACCTCCATGGGGAAGGTGAGACAAAATGAGGAATTATTTAATTAAAGAAATGAATTATTGCCACATGGGTGGCTTTTCATCTTGAATTGTTGAATTTCAAGTGAGGATAATCCACTCAAATAACCAAATAATTATTTAATTCCTTTTGATGTGCATTAGCTAAAGGGGGTGGAATTAATTTAATTTAAAAGCACTTAGGACTTTAGAATTAAATTAATTAATCATAGGGATTTTTAGCTAATAAATCTTGAGAATTTAGGAATTAAATATAGTGTAAGATTTATGCAAATTCAGGTTTTCTGCATTTGAGACTAAGTCAATTAAAGACAATTAGGAAGAAGAATTTTCCTAGTACAATAGGACTTCGATGATGAGAAAATGCACCAAAATTGATTAGAATTGTAAGGTGCCAATTTTGGGGTGTTACATTTTGCCTCTCTTTGAATTGATGTGCAAGCATCGGGTTGATTCAAAGAATAGTTTGATGTGACAGATGAAGATTTCAGAAGTTTAGGTTAGGTTTCCAAGACACTGATCAGATCGAGAAGCAGAACCATCTTCAGAACAAAGCATGGTTTTCCGAAGTCTAAGTTAGATTGCGAAGACAACGATCCAAATACCAATTGAGAGAAGATCAGAATCGGGGTTAGATTACCCCAATGTTTGCTGATAGCTGATGAAGATTTAGGAATATCTCCAGAATCAGGGTTAGATTGCCCCAATATGAAGGTTAGCACTCTGAGATTCAGGTTAGGTTGCCCAGATAACGGTCCAAAAGAGCTTTTGAGAGCCATCTTCAGAATGAAGCATGACTTTTAGGAATTACAGTTAGATTGCCCCAATACCCAATGAGATTTCAAGAATCATCTCCAGAACGAAGCTTGATCCTTCAGGATTCAAGTTAGATTGCTTAGATACCTAGAAAGATAGATGACAAGATGACAAGATGTGAGGCATCAAGATGCCCCTAGAGGTTCAAGACCATGGAATATCTAGTTTTGACCATTAGGTACAGAAAACTGAATATGCCCCAAGTGATGAGATGTCCCTAGCAATGGGGACTTTTGATTCAGATCAGACTGATTCGAGAATGAAGCGAAAAGATTCAATGATGCAATCATCGTGCCCCCTCGAGAGCGAAATCGAAAGATGACACAACAGAAAGATGATTAACAACAAAATATTACATATAGAAGCAAGATCGAAGATCTAGAGAAATTCAAAGATAGATCAAGAGAAAGAAGAATTGATTTAGAGCAATCAGGAGGTCCTGTTGACTAGGTTTGACCATAGTTGACCAAGTTTGACCAAAATTGACTAGAGTTGACTTTGATGAAAAGATTACAGAAGCTGAGAAAATGATGATGAGAGATGATTCTGACAAGAAAGCGACGTCAGAAAGTTGACTGCACAAGCGTCTGATCGCGTCAGTCCCAAAATTTTAGAACTCGATTTTGAGCTACTTAGGAGTGTCAGATTTCAATTTCGATCATGAAAATGGATTCAGAATGGTCGATTTAGCCAAGGGTGCAATTTTTGCGAAAATAGAGCACTTTTGAAAATTAGGTCAAAAGCTATATAAGGCCCGGAGGGGTCATTTTCAAATCATTATTCACTTTTGACTTTAGAGATGGAAAGAGCTCCAGCTGATATTGATAGCATTCCCATGTGTACACATCGATTCGAGCACTCTCGATGACACAAACGACCACCAGAGTATGACGCACCTGTAAGTAATTGAAAAACCATCCTGCATTTCAAATTTTAATCGCTTTTTAGATCTTTTAGTATGTTTTTTAAAGATTTTAAGTCTGTTCACGTTAAGTCTCGCGCGAGGGAATAGTTTCCTCGCGCTGGCCAAGGTCGCCCCTCGCGCAGGTTAGGGATTTCTCACACGGGGTCCCTTCGCGAGCTTGCGTGAGGCGTACGTCGATGCCGTGTGAGATTTCATTGCTAGTGATGGAATCTCGCGTGAAGAGAGATCCTGTCTCGCGTGAGGTAGAAATCTCGCACGAGAAAAGAGTTTCCTCGCATGGGAATCCTTCTCAGTCCAGAAAGTTGTCATCCTTTATGTCGCAAAGTCAACCAATTAGAATGTCTCAGTACTGTGTTTAGGATAGATCCATAGTTGCATTTGTTGTCATTGCTTTGATAAAACATCATGTTGAGATATTGATCAAATGTCATTGCTTGCTTTGCAGGTTGAATTCCCCGATGTTGCGTTCCGGTCTCATCATCCTGTCATAGGTGAGCTGCTGCGGAGACTGTCAGATGCTGATGGTGTCCATCTCAACAGGCTAGGATTATCATATCTTCGTGATGCACCCGATATTCGGGTAAATCATGGTCTATTGGGTGCCCTTGTCGAGTGTTTCCATTTGGAGATGAACACATTCCACTTGCCACAGGGGGAGATGACAGTCACCCATGAGGACATATACAAGAATATTCAGATAGACATCTGCACCTAAGACACCACAACATAATGGGATAGCAGAGCGAAGAAACAAAACATATTAGATGCTGCCAGAACTATGCTGCTGGAAGGAACTGTATCACATGTTCATTCGAGAGAAGATGTTGGTACTACTGTGTACACCTTGCACAAAATTTAGATCAAAGAAGGTACAAGTAAGACTCCTTATGAATTATGGTTTGATCATACTCCTGCTGTAAAATATTTTAGAATATTTAGAAGTAAATGTTATATCAAAAGAGATGATGAATTAGGGAAGTTTGATGCTACAAGTGATGAAGGTATCTTCCTTGGTTATTCTACTAAGAGCAAAGCATATAAATGTTTCAATACGAGATTGAGAAAGTTGATTGAAAGCACTAATGTAAGGATAGATGAAAAGTTTCAGATTCAGAAAAGAATGTATGACTGTGGACATATTGCAGAGATAAAAGAGGTCACTGCTAAACCTGCAGAACCTTTGATGGTTGATGATGAGATTGAAGATGAACCAATTGAGCTTACTGACACTCCTAAGACTCTGAGTTATGTTAAGAAGAACCATCCTAAAGATCAAATAATTGGTAATGCAAGTAAATGAATGATGACTAGATCTAAAGTAAGAGATGAAATTTTTTTGATTTCTCAAGTTGAACCGAAAACTACCGATGAAGCATGTAGAGATGAATCTTGGACTAAAGCTATGCAAGAAGAACTTGAACAGATAAAGAAAAAAAATGCTTGGGAATTGGTTCCAAGACCTAAAAACAAAAATGTGATAGGAACTAAATGGGTTTTAAGAAAAAAAATGGATGAGGAAGGAACAATGGTAAGAAATAAGGTTAGACTGGTTTGTAAAGGCTACTTGCAACAAGAAGGCATATAATTTGAAGAAACATTTTCTCCTGTTGCTAGGTTAGAAGCTGTGAGATTATTTCTTGCTTATGCTGCACATAAAGACTTTAAAGTATATCAGATGGATGTGAAATCAACATTCTTGAATGGGGATTTGGAAGAAGAAGTATACATAGAGCAATTTGATGGATTTCCTTTGACAGAAGATGAAGACATGGTTTTAAGTTGAAGAAAGCATTATATGGACTGAAACAAGCACCGGTATGCAAGACTAGACAAGTATCTACTTCATCTTGGTTTCAAAAAAGGTAATGTAGACATTAATTTATATTTAAGAATTGATGAAGATGGAATCTTAATCATAGAAGTTTTTGTTGATGATATCATTTTTGGAGGCAATGATAAAATGAGTAAGTTCTCTAAAGAAATGGAAAATGAATTTGAAATGTCAATGATTGGTGAAATAAATTTTTTTCTTGGTTTGTAAATTAATCAGAGTAATAATGGTATTTTTATATCCCAGACCAAGTATCTTAAGGAAATGTTGAAGAAGTTTGGAATGGAAGATTTTAAACCTATTGGGACACCCATGGTGATTGGTTACAAATTGACTAGTAATAATGAGACTCAAAGTGTTTTTCAGAAAAAGTATATCAAGCAGACTAGATATTTCAACCAGACTAGATATTTCTGATGCAGACCAGATAGTAATAATCTAACTCACACCAGACCAGATATTTCTGATGCAGTTGGAATTGTGGCAAGATATCAAGCAGATCCTAAAGAGACACACCTTGCTGCTGTGAAAAGAATTTTCAGATACTTGAAAGGAACAATAGAATATGGATTGTGGTATGAAAAATTAGATGACTTTATTTTACAGGCTTACACTGACGCTGATTGGACACGTAATATGGATGATAGAAAGAGTACAAGTGGTGGAGAATTTTTCCTTAGGAAAAGGATGGTTTCTTGGTTAAGTAAGAAGCAGGACTGTATTCCTCAGTCTACTGCTGAATCAGAGCATGTTGCTGCTGCTATAAATTGTACACAAGTTGTTTGGATGAAACAAACGCTGAAGGACATTGGAATAATTTTTGAAGAGACAGTGGTTATCCATTGTGATAACAGTAGTATAGTGAAAATGTCGAAGAATCCTATAATGCATTCAAAGACTAAACATATATCTATTAAGTATCATTTTTTGAGGGACAAGGTAGCATAGAAAGAGATTAGACTAGAGTATATTAGCACAAAAGAACATATAATAGATATATTTACAAAACTTTTGCCAAAATATGCTTTGATGATTAATGATGTTAATGCAAACTAATGATCCTTCATGAGATTTTGTGTTATAGCCGAGGATTAGTGATTCTTAGCAGGTTTGCATTGGTAAGACTATGATTTTTACGATGACCACAGGTAAAAGGTAATTAATGTAAGTGATTATCTCTTCTGATACTCATGTTATTTAAAGATTATTGCTGATAATTATTTTTAATAAATGATTAATGATATCATTGAGATAGAATGAGATGAATAATATATGTGAGAAGGGGTGGTGTTGTACCATTCCTGATAATGATTACATCGCTAGAGTTCCCTTTCATTGATTGACATTGATTCATGATGATATATGTGCTTCAACTATGTGCTAAGTTGGGCAGGTACTAGACATAGACTTCACCTAGCTTCACAAGTCTAAGCATGCCTACCTATTTTATCTCCAACAATGGGTAAATTGGGTAAGTAATATGTCCAATCATGTTTCTAAGCCTAGATGTCATTCCCGTTCTTTGGAAATAATCGCCGTGTTTTTTATTTCTACCAGCTAGTTATTGTGTGCTAACATTTGGCTACCATGCATTAGGTGAGGAGGCTAGTGACTTGTGTGTTTTGAATTCTTGTTGGTCATTATGGTTAACAACAGGGCATGAGTAAATAATAATATATTTAATTTATTGATGAAGTTGTTAGTTGTTATATTAATATTATTGTTGTTGCCGACAAGTGTTGTTTGAGCATTTTAATTAAGTTGGGATTGTATATATAAAATTTATTTGGAGATTTTAGCTTGGAAGGAATATTATATTTTTCTTTCTTTGAGTAAGTCATTTTATATTTGGGGGGAAAAGTGGCTTTGTTATCATGTTTTTATTTTGGGGTTTTCCTAATTTCTTCACGAGCTTTCCAAAAAAAAAACCTGCTCTGATGGGAATTCAATTTTTGCTTGGGATGGAAGTATTTTTCTGGAGGAATTTTTTGGGTAGTGGCTTGATCAAATCATTTTGGCGATTGTTACCAGTTGCTTGGATTTTGTGGCTTTCCATTGTGAGCTAGATTTTCTCTTTACATTTTTTGTTTTCTTCATGTGAGAGGTAATAAATCCTCATATCTTCTTGGTTTCTCATTTAAATTAAATTTTTGTGAATTGTAAACTCTTTGTGAGATCATTCCAATCATGTTTCCATTTTGTAGAAGTTAATATGATAGATTTTTGATTTTATGTGAAGAAATTTGAAAATGGGGGTTTGTATCCAATGGGGAAATGCTATCAAATTTTTATGGATGCGCACGATTTAAAAGTTATTACAATTTTGGAGTGTTGGGTGGTTATGTATCAATGGGGTTTCTCAGTTTTTTGATTTGTTACATTTAAAAATTTGATCTTTTTAGAGGTCCATCAATGGTGGATGGCCTCCATGACTAGGTTTTATGCCAATAGGCCATTTGGAAAAAGTTGGAACTTTTGGTTTTAAGTGTGATTTTATTTTGTGGAACTATGATATTACATGAGAAAATTTTATTATTGGATTGATTTGGTTATGTTCTCTTGGCATTATGGAAAATTGAGTTGGATATGTGTATATGTGATAATAGTAATGAATATATGAATGTCCTTATTTATTCCGAGTGTAAGTTAATTTTGCTTGACAAATTTAGGATGTTTTATGGGATGTAGTGAGCCCTTTCTCTTAATGTGAATTGATAGAGCCTATGTCAAAAGTGAATCCCCAAAAATGGATAATGGGATCTAGTCTTAGATATATTGAATATTGATGTTTTAATGCAATATCATGTTTCACTCATGTTGAGTGGTCTTCTTATTATGGTGGGTGATGATTATGCATGGTTCCATTGGTGTTATCAAATTGCTTGTATGGTTGAGTGTGTACCTAGCCTCAAGATACTTTCATTGTGCTTCCAATATGCCTTCATATGGATCGGACTTCTTGATGTGTTGAGTCTTGCATGGTATCAAGTAGTTGTATGCTTTTTGCACCCTCATGCTTATGATGTGATTGTAGAATCCTCATGTAATGTGTTCATTGTGTACTGAAGTATACTAGTGTTTTAATTATGTTGTAGGACATACTACATGATTGGATAATGTGTGTGTGCTTGGGCCATATGGTTATCTATATAAGCATGGTGGGGAGGACATGAGGGTACCTCATGGTTGGTGGTGTGACCATTCACCATTAGGAAGTGACATACAGGTATTCAAAGGTCCCATACTATATCATATATTTTCAAGAGACTATGATTGTATGTATATGTATTCTTTATCTTTCTCATACTTTTAGTTGATGTAATTGTTTATATGATTTATATTGATTCAATTGAGTGTAATTTCCCTTGATTTAGTGTATATGGTACTCCCTAGTGTGGAGATAGAGTTTATTAGGATGTACGTTGGTGTCAACATGAGAAATTATGTATTTTTTACCTTTCTAGGCAATATTGCACATTCAACTACTTTCCCCATGTATATGTTTGTCAGGCCTGAGCATATGATAAAATATCCCGCATATTTTCTCTGATGACATGCTCCATTCTTGCACATTTGAAATAGAAAGAATTTCCCTTTGGTTAGTATAATTATGGACCTTGGATTAGTATTCCTTGTGTTCTTTTTGTCATTTCCATGTATTCACATCTCATTTTTCAATGTTGTTGATATAGTTTAACTCACTTTTTAATATGGTTTAAAAATGAACCTAGTAATTTACTATGTTGAGGATAGACTTTGTCTCCTCGATTGCCAACAATGGACAATGGTCCAGTCCTATTTTTTGACGGTTGTGGTATGATGTTTGGCCCTCACAAGGTGACTTATAGGACATGAACATTGGACCCTTGTTATTTTTGGGGTTATCTTGGAACCCTTGGAAGTGCTTAAATCTTCCACTTGTGCATGATTGTGGTTTGTTTTTTCCTAATTTTATTATGCTATGTTGTTGTTCTGATGCAATAATGTTTATAATGTTATTCTATGTTTAAGAAAATTATTAGTTCAAATTTAACCCTATGTTCTGAGGGTTCCTTGGTGGGACATTACATCTGGCATTAGAGCCCATGTTCATATGTTGGGAGCTTTGTTGTTTATGTACTCATTATGCTTGCATTCTGAGTTGGTAAACATATTGTTGTTAAATGATTTTGTGATCCTCTATGTTCTGAGGAGGTTCCTTGGCATGATGATCTCCTTGATGTTGACCCTTGCTTATCTTGTATGCTTATTGGTCGTTGATTGACCCTTGGGGCTTGTATTCCATTTTGAGATTAGGTGACTGATTAAGATCTTTAATTTGTCTGAATTCTTATCGAATTGACTCTTGATAGGGCATTATGATTTGAGTATGATTTTATTGGAGGTGACTTATGTTGGTTTTATATGTTGAAAATGTGGCAATTGCATACAAATTGGTAAGGCACATCCTTGTATAGATCAAGAGGTAATGTTCATAAGTTTGGGGATGTGAATTCACCATGATAGAACTTCTTGGGTCCATGGCGTATGTCCCCAAGATTGCATTGATATTATGTATCTTATGTGGATCTTTGGATGGTAGCCATGTGGGAAATTTATCTCTAGTAAGTGAGTAAAATATACTTGTGAAGGTGAGAAAGTTCCTTATTTTGGGTGAATTTGAATCCCTTACTAATTAGTGTTGTGTGCTATATGTTGATCTTGTAGATATGTTAGGAATCTTTCCTACATATATACCTTGTATAATGGAATTAATTGTATTACTAAGAATTTTAGTTGGATGTAAGCTTAAGTAAGTGCATAGTTGCATGGATTTGAGATTGAATTAAGTATAAAATTTAAATTGTAAAGGAATCACTATTCGCATTGTATGGGTATGTTCTCTAATAATGATGGGATTGTTGCATTCCTAGGTGTTGTTAGGCCCAAAATGAGGAAATAACAACTGAGAGGGGGTGGGGGCNGGGGGGGGGTGAATCAATTGTACACTTCTAATAATTCTAATTTCACTTTAGCTACTTAGATCTGAAAGATAAACAATAAATACAAGATCCATAATACATAACACAGAACACCAAGATCAACACTAGGTTTAAGAGCAATAAGGAGCCAAGCATCCAGGTGGGGTAGGACAAATGCATATTCATCTATGCGTAAGATATTACCAAATGATTCTAGTGTTTTTGGTATCCATTTTCACAAAAAATGCTGAACATTCTTGACAGTTATCCACCTAGGGAAAGATAACCCTAATATTTCTTAGTTTTTGGTTTCAGGTGTCTACCCTATAGCCCTAAAAAAACTATTTCCAATCAACCAATATTATTTTTTTAAGACCTCCTTTTGGCTACGGGTATCATTAAAAAAGATAATGAAGAGCCCCTTTTGTATCATCCTATAAAAGGAGTGAAAAAACCTTAATTTTTGAATCCAAATGTTCTACAATAATTTATTCAAGAGACTCCTAGAGGGAATTTTAGAATGGTCTAACACAACAAGAAAAATTGTGACATCTTTGAGTCTAATCCTCAATGTTAATTTCCTTAGCCATATTTGAATTAGGAATAAAAAATAATGTCGTGCCAAAAGAACACTTACCCATGGGTTGTCCATTTGATTCATGGTCATATGAAGATCTTTTTGCTGCAAGAAATTTGGCTCTAGACACCTCCTCAAAACAACCTTTTAGTGCCTCTTTAAATGATAGTTCACTGCTTGAAGCCAGGTTTGAAAGAAATGATGAATCAACATTAAGGAAATATACCATATCAAAAACAATAATAGAGGGAGAAATAAATGTAGATAGATGGAAAAATGTGGATAAATTGATTTCCTTCACATGAAGTGAGTGACCACACCCTCATGCGAAGTCAGTCTCTCAAGAGATTTTAAATTTGCGAAGCCATCCTCTCTATGCATAATGATTATAATCACTACAACAAAATTTCAAGAAAGATTCTACAAATATAAATATTTTTCTCAAGGTTAAAGATGATAAGTTACTGATAGTAATTGTATATGTTGATGATATCATTTTTGGAGGTGATGATAATATTTGTAAGGAGTTTGCTGAATAAATTTACAAAGAATTTGAAATATCTTTGGTTGGTAAGTTATCATTTTTTCTTGGTCTTCAAGTTATTTCAAAAGAGGATGGTATTTTTATACCTAAATCAAGTATATCAAAGAGATGTTGAATAAATTTGGAATGGAGGATTCTAAACCAATTGAGACCCCCATGACTACTAGTTGTCACTTGAGAAAAGATAATGAATCACTTAGAGTTGATAAAAATATTTATAGATCTATTATAGGAGGACTATTAAACATGATCACTTTAAGACTTGATATTATGCATGCAGTTTGTTTGGCGGCTAGATTTCAAGTTGATTCTAAGCACTCTCATGAAAATATAGTGAAGAGGGTATTCAGATAATTGAAAGGGACTCCAAACTTTGGATTATGGTACAAAAGGGATAATGATTTCTCTTTGAAAGATTTTATAGAAGCTAATTGGCTCAGATGTGTAGATGATATAAGTACATGTGGTGGTATATTTTTCTTAAGAGACACCTGCTAGTTTCATAGACAAACAAAAATAATGATTTAGTTTCATTCTCTAATGTAGAGGCAGAGGGCATTGCAAAAAAATCTTGTTGTACAAAGATAATATGGATGAAGAAACATCTTAAAGATACAAAGATAGTTTATGATGAAGCTATTTTGATGATATGTGATAATAAGAGTGCTATCAATATTTTAAAGAATCTAGTGATGTACTCAAATAATTATTGGTATGTAGCGAATGATCACAAAAAAAATGTACACTTGTAATGTATCATTACTAAGATTTAGGGATAAGTCAGACCTTAAGTGGGGGTTCAGGGGTGGTGGCCCCCAAGGAATTTTTTTTTGCATTAGTTTTATTAACTGACCTTGTAAATTGCCTCAAAATCTTGATAAATAAGTGGCTATGTGAGGGGAAATATTATCAGATTATAATTTTTTCTTCATTGGATAATAAAATAAGTGGACAATTATTTCTCTAGTGGATGTATTGCATATTGGGCGAACCATGTTAAATCTCTGTGTTATTGTATTTTTGTCTTTCTTATTTCTGCATTATCTTAATATTGCTTATTACCCATATATAACTAAACCCTAGCAATAATAAAAACATTTTTATCCAATATCATTTCTTGAGAGATAAATTTTCTAAAAAGGAAGTAAAATTGGAGCATGTACATACTAAGGAACAAATTGTAGATGTTTTCATTAAGGAATTGGCAATGGATAATTTTAAGTATCTTCGACAGAAGTTAGGGGTTATTGCCTGTCCTCTTTTTTCTAAAAAGTATATGCATAAGAAACGTGCATCTTTCCAAGGGGATAATTACTATCTATCATTTGTCTCATGGATTTATGTGATCACTGATCTTAGGTGGATCCATGAAGCTTTTTATTTCCTGATTATGGGCAAAGTGTTGTATAGATAATATTTTCCTAAAAAGAGGAGAGGTGTCCCTAATAAATCCAAAATAAAGTGAGATACAAAATATAAGAAGAGAGAGTGATACAAAGAAGAGATTTCCCTGAAAGGGGGAGTGACATATTTAGAAGATCTTTTAGTTTTTTTCCCCCCTTTTTCCTTAATATCAAAGGGGGAGAGAAGTGCAGATAATGGGTCATCAAGTTGCTTTGTTCTTTGTGTTTCCATTAATGAAAAGGAGCAGATTGTTAGCATTATGAGTTCAGTGTTGTCATTGATGTCAATATATTGTGTGCATTGATGTTAACTTGATATAATAAAGTACTTGATGTAGAGAAGTACTCTATTTGTGTTTATTATTATATCTAATGGAGAGTGGTGCTATTTGGTTTATGTAATGCTGAGATATGCAAGGAAGAGTATATGAAGTCTAAATATGCAAGAAAGAGTATCTAAAGTATAAATATGTAGGAAAGAGTATTAAAAGTCTAATATGTAGGAAATAGTATATTTGAAGTTATATATTGTATGTTCACATATTCTTTTGATGTATGGTGGTGATAATAAGTTAGTATGTGGTGTATCTAGAATATGGAAGCATGAGAAGCTAGAATATGCGGGAAAGGGTAGTTGATTTTTTATGGGAGAATGCTCTACATTCCTATGCATAAGTTTTTTGTACCTTGAAGTTTTGGTGTTTTAATGTATGGTCTATCAATGGTGCACTATCCTATTCTAAGGTCTATATAATTTTAGAGGTAGAAGTTGTGTTTTTCTATTTGTTAATTGTATGACTTTCTATCATAAATGACCATGATAAGTTTGGAGAATGCTTTACATTGGTAATTTAGGTCATGTGATTTTGTGGACATGTTATAAACATTTGTTTAATTCTCTACTTCAAATATCTTATACATTAATGCATTTCTCCACAAATGAAGTTATGTTACATTTTGAGTACAATATTGTTGCCTGTGTTGGTCCTTGGCTCAGACTTAGTTAATTATGCTGAATTAAATTATCACTTATTGTTCTAAATATGCTTTGAAGAAAGAGTTAAGAGATTGAAAAAGGTATTTCCATGGTGGGTTGTGTTTTTCATGGTGTGACCTACATTACAGAGTATTTTTGGCCTGACCAATTAATGTTCTTTAATGCTTTACTACACGTTTCATTTGGATCCAACCCTGGAAGTTGTTGCAATGCTTACCCTTAGATGAAATCATTTATTAAAGGCATATTATGATGTATTTGGGTTCCCTTAGTCTGTTGGGATGGATAACATTGAAGTTAAATTATTAACATGGTTGAATTTATGTAAATAATGCTTATCTCTACCTTGGCCAACCTAGTTATAATTTTGATTGATCAAATTGATGTGTGTGTGTGTGTGTGTGAAATTGGATGAGATGAGTGTGGAATTATTGTAGATGTATGTGGATTGATTTTGGACTTAATATGAAGTTAGTTTAATGTGAATGTGAAAGAGAAGAGGTGAAACATAGTGATTTTAATAGAGTTGTTGTAGTGTTTGATTAGGAGATAGGTATATCTTTTCATTTAATCTTTTCCATGATCTTTCTAGAAGAATTTTTGCTCTATTTGAATCTCGTGCAAACTTGCATCTTTCCTTAAGGTAGTTCACCTTATCTTTCAAGTCCTTCTTCAAGGAGAAATGCATGTCTATGTAAGTGAGCCTCAAAAAACATTATAATACTATTATTCATATTGTGAGTAATATTCTCACCTAGGTTTTTCCAAAATTGGATTTCCATGAAAATTTGGTGTTCCTATGTGTGTTATCATTGCAATATCTTTTACTAATGGTTCGTCGGATTAATGTTAATCATTAAGAGATTGTGAAAAAATAGATAAGTTTTTTTGTGCATGTTTATTCATCCCCCTCTCAACATTTGGAGTTGTTTAATTATGCTATGGTGACTACTAGAGGTTTTAGAATTAGCACATTGTATAAGTAAGATGCATACACTTTTGAGTGTAATAGCACTTTTTTGAAGACAAAATATATGGATACTTCATTGGAAAAGGTGAGGGTTTTACCTTTAGTAGATGGTCATGAATTTGGTACCTAAGGGTTATTTTTATGCTAAATTAAATTTGCCTACAGATAAGACTATGTTTTGGCACTAGAGACTTAGCCATATTGGAGAGAAGGGCTCAAGGACCTTGAAAAATAAAAAACCTTTTTAAATGTATGAATGATTGCAATATGGATTATTATTTTTATTAGCATTGTATTTATGGAAGAAAAAATCCTGCTTGATTCTACTTAAGTTCTCATGAATGTTGTGATGTGTTGGATCTTATTTATTCTAACGTGTTTGGACCTATAGATGTTTCTTCTATTGGAAAATCCACATTATTTTTTATTAATTCATGAATATAGAAAAAGGATGTGGGTACATTTTATAAAGTGTAAATATTTTTTTTTTAGTAATTTAAAAGAATTTAAAGTAATGGTTGAATTACAAACTGGAAGGAAAATAAAATGTTTGAGGACTAATAATAGTGATGATTTTTCTCTAATGCATTTGATAGATTTTGAAAATATTTTGGAATTAATAGATAGAATAAAACTCCATATTACCCGTAAAAAAGTAGAGTCACTGAAAGGATGGACATCATGTTGATGGAGAAGGCTAGGAGTATGGTGAGTGGTGTTGGCCTAGAACAAATTTTTTATGCTGAAGTTGTTTTCATTTCTTGCTACCTGATTAACATGTCTCTTACATCAAATTTTGTTGATAAAATGCCTATGGAGATAAGATCAAATCATAAGCCTTCATTAAGACATCTCAAATTTTTTGGCTACAAGGTATATGCATATGTGCCAAAGGATAAGTGAAGAAATTTGGAGAACAAGGTTGTGAAGTGTATCTTCATCAGATACAATTGTGGTGTGAAAGGATACACTCTTTGGGACCACATTAAATGGAAGGTGATACATATTAGAATTTTTATTTTACGGGAAACTAACCCCCCTTCTATTACATTGTAGATTGGAGAAACTAAAAAGGAAGACGTAATTCAACTTCCTTCTACGCCTGATAAATTTGAATTGAGGCCCCTAGATAGAGAAGAAGTTGAGGAGAGATTATATAAATTTGAATCTTTAGAAGAGGAGAAAGAACCTCAAACTCAAATTTTTTGAAGGTTTATAAGGCATAAACAACCACCTGAAAGGTATTAACCTAATGATTACAAATGTGTTTTTGGTTTCAATACTAGTGTGGTTGAACCTAGATCTATGGAAGAGGAATTAGATATGAATGATGCAGAATCTTGGAAAGTTTCCATGGATGCAAAAATGGAATCTTTGAAAAATAATGATACATGGGATCTTGTATCATTTCCTAAAGGAAGAAAACTTGTTTGCGAATGAGTGTTCAATAAAAAGATTGGTTCAAATGGAAGTATTGATAAGTATAAAACAAGATTGGTTGCAAAAAGCTAGTCTTAGACTGAGGGTGTTGATTATGGTGAGATATTTTCCCTTGTTAAAAAATTGGAATTAATTAGATTTTTTGTTTCTACTATTGTTTCTTATGATTTAGAGGTTGAGATAATGGATGTGAAAACAACTTTCCTTCATGATGATTTGGGACATGATTTTCACATGAAAAGTTGAAGTACTATGTGGTAAAATGGAAAAGTAATTTGGTTTTTAAATTGAAGAAATATTTGTATGGCCTCGAATAGAATTGTAGGATGTGGTACCAAAAATTTGATACATATGTGTTAACTTTGGGACTCGAGTGTTCTAAATTAGATCATCATTTTAATTATAAATTTGATAGTGATCATTTTTTGTACATTGCATTATATATTGAATAAATGTTCATCATTGGTAAAGGGAAATGTATCATTATAGAACTTAAGTCTAAGATTAGTGCTGAATTTGAAACAAAAGATTTGGGTGCAAAAACACACATTCTTAGGATAGAAATTAAAAGAGATAAAGTGAATAGAAATCTATGACAACCCTAGAGTAAATATGTGAAATTAGTTTTATACAGGTTTAACATGCACAATCCTAGACCATTATGTGTTCCTTTTATAATTGGAATAAATTTATCTATTTTAGATTTTTCTAAATCCCCATTAGAGATGGAAGACATGAGCAGATTATCATACTAAAGTGCAGTTGGAAGTTTCATATATGCTATGGTATGTGTTAGACTAGAACTTTCCCAACTAGTGGGCATTCTTTTCAAATATATGATTTATCCTAGTAAATTTCATTGGGATGCAATTCAAAGAGTCTTCAAATATTTAAAAAGTATATTAGAGTATTCTTTGTGTTATCATGGTAATTTGATAGGAGACAAGATTTACCTTGATCTTCATGGCTATGTGGATTCATATTGGGCAGGTGATATTGATAGTAGAAGATCCACCAGTGCCCATGCTTTTACTTTATTTGGTTGTGCAATCTATTGTATGAATAAATGGTTGGATGTGGTTTCTTTGTCAAATACTAAAGATGAGAATATGATAGCTACTCACACTTGTAAAGAAGCCATTTGGCTTAAGAGATTGTATTTAGATATTAGAATAAAACAAGGAGAAAGAAAAATTTACTGTGACAGTGAGAGTATAATCTTCCTAGTGAAGAACCTGACATTTCATGCAAGGAACAAAAACATTGATGTTCAATATCATTTTTCAGAGATATGATTGAGGATGGTAGGCTAATGCTAGTTAAGATAGAGAATTTGATGAATGTTGTAGATTTGTTAAGTAAGGTTGTAAGTACATAGTAGCTCAGATGGTGTTCAAATTCTATGAGCCTCATGACCTCTATCAATTAAATTATGGTGTATATGCTCCCTTTTTTCTTGAAAGGTGTTTGACAATTGGGATATTTATAGAAAAATGTGTCTAAACCTTGCATTTACATATGGTAACTATTTATGATAAGTTTATGTTTGAGCATGATTTTTCTCTAAAATTTTCCAAAAGCTTTGAATGGGCTAGATAAGCATGTTGGTAAATTTTTGTTGCAAGATCACGTCTTGTTTGAAGATATTAAAGTTTAATTTTTTGAAGTTTTTGTGGAAATTTTATGAGTTTAATTGTGAAGTCTTTAGAGGCTTAAAAATGGCTTGAAAGTGTCTATAATTAGCGTAGTAGGTTATATCTCAATACAACACATCACAAGCTTTCTGATGCTTAAAATGGGTTGACATTCAAATACTCAATTTAAAAGTTATGGATTCTAGAAGTTGGGTCTCCAAAAATAAGAAATATAAAAATGTTGGACACACAAATGAGCTGTAAAAGGGAGTTACACCTGTTGGTGCATGTTTTGGAACATCATAGGGATTGTTACATTGGAGATAAGATGGAAACTTCTTTTTAGGTGGTTTATACTCCATGGTTTTGTTGATACTATGGAAATGAACAACTAAGAGGGGGGGGGGGGTGGCTGAATTAGTTGTTCCCCATAGTAAAAATATCAAAACCCTTCAACCTTAAAGCCTCTTTAGCACATAAACTTATCAATCATATAACACTAATTTTTAGATTAGATTATGTAATTAAATAATAAACATGAAAGAAATAAATCTGAAATACATCCACAATACTTGACACCATATTTTTATCATGGAAACCCTATTAGGGGAAAAACCACGGTGGGGCAGATTACCCACAATAATTAAATACCTTGTTAGAAGTAAATACTTATTACAATATATATGGGAAATGCACTTGCATTCAGGCTCACTTTCTAGAGCTCACTACTCAAATAAAATGCCTTGGGCTACAACCCTAAGAAAGGCTCGCTTCCTTACAGTCTAATCACTACAATGATCTAAAGATTTTTTGAACTGGATAACAACAACTACCTCATGCAAGATTTAGTTCCATTAAAGCTCAACTATGATCTTTTCTCAAATCCTTTCTGACTTCTTCAATGATGCAGGAGCATCTTGGATCATTAGCAATCCTGCACAACCAAAAAAAATGTTTTGCTTTCAGTTCTTTAATTTGTTCTCTGTCTCTTGGGTTCTACTGCTCGGGCATGCTTGTCTCTGTTGTTTAGGCATGTTTACTGATGGATTTTGGTGATGCTTTACCGACTAGTTGCTGATTTTTGGTAACCATCTATACGAGATTGTTATTTTGGGAGTTGGATCTTTGACCGACTTCTTCAGTTAATTCTAATGGCTTAGTTTATTTTGGATCTCTCATTGGGATTTGTGTGGACTTAAATCTGGGTCTCTCTTATGGATTTGAGCACCGACCTCTTGTGGTGGACTCTTGTATATATTTGGTTGTATGTTCTTAGTTTAGGTAATCATCTTAGAGCAAGAAGGCAAATGTTTATATATTGAGATCGAAGGTCTGTGATCTTTGTTGTATGAAAATATTATTGTAATTCATTGAATATATAGCTGAAACCGGGACGGCCTTATAACCTGACATGTAATTTTTTTGATCAAGTTAATATAAGGATCTCTATGTTTTCTTCTCTCACTCTGTTGTTTGGCTTCCGCATTGTTCTGCAAGGTGGTTTGGTGTTTGGGAGTGCCTTTGGACCCTCCTACTAACCCTCCTTGCATCATTCAAATAAGTAATATAGCCTTCAAGAGATCTCAACAACTACTTTGCAAGAAATTCCTGGCATGCGCAATCATTCTTCCACTTTCGCAGGGGTAAATTTTCCCTAATTCATCATCTTATACCAAGAATTAGGTCGGCAAAACCTAATTCACCAATTCTTCAAATCAACGCTCCAATTCTCATATAACTGATCAAGCTATGATTGTTAGATTATGGGCTTCATCCATAAAAACCACCTTAGGATCATAAATCTCCCTGATAACACATTTTTTACTTGCACAACATGATTTACCAACTAGGTCAACCAAGAAGAAATAACCCAAATAAAAATATTATCATTGACCAAAAATTCCATCAATCAGGTCCTTCTGATCCACATGGATTTCCAAATCATTAAGCACATACTTTAAGAACATCATACAACATCATGAATATCACATTAACATCTAAATCCATTCTAGCCATTGGATTCAGCCACACTTATTTATTGAACCTCAAGAACACTATTTGCAAGCTCTGAGATAATAAAAATATGTTATGCGAACCTCTAAAGTATAAAATCTCTAAGTTGAATATACCTAAGTATGTCCCAGAAACACTCCTAGATGTGATTCATGAAATTAGTACTTTTTTGCTAAGATCAAACCTTTTTCCGTCTTCCTATTAAGTTAACACTGACTGTCACCTTTTCAGCCAGTCATTTTCTGTAACCTGTCCAAATCTACATGAAACAGATTGAAACTTTGGGTGAACATGGAAAACACCTTCAACATCCTTCCTCTGTGTGTGTGAATCCATATCTATCATATCTTCTTCTCACCGAACCTTTGAAGACTTTTCTCCTTTGGTTATCCTACAACAGGTAAGTTAGAAACAACCAATCTAGTCTTCTGATCACTTCTTATAATCAATTTCTCTGCTATTTTGACATCAATGCCAACACTTTAAACCTCCAAATTTTCAATTATGTCAATAAGTTTTGTAATACCATTTGACAGTTTTATATAATATATCTCCTATATATTGATGACATGTAACTGATTGAATGCTTGATAATGTTAAGTTGAAGATGATGCAAGACATTAAATCAGTTAATGGTTTGTATTGTCATTGATGTCAACTTGATATCATATGTATGGTCATATACATAATGCCAAAGACTTCAGAGAATCAATGGAACAGAGGTTATGCTTTTAGAAATGCATAAAATTCAAGTATTCACCAAGTGACAGACTACACCGGCAGAGTGCACACCATCGGTAAAGACAGAGATAAAAGTCACAGTGATGCCCGACGAGCAGAAGACAGTGTTTCCCGATGAAGCAGAATCAAAGGATGCTCGACAAGCTAAAAATAGTGTTGCCTGACGAGCAAGATCCAATGATGCCCGACGGACGAAGATCCCGAAGATAACTAAAGCGACACTGATGGAACTAGCAGTTGTCACTAGCGACGAACTGAAGAGTTGACTGACAGAACAAAGAGATCAAAAAATGACAAAATGTCTAGCTGGTAGAGCTAAAAGATAGAATTAACTGGTTGTTTGATTTGTTTTATTTGACCATAGTTAAGTAAGTGATTTGTACAGTTGGCAAGAAGATAACTATGAGATAAATCAGGAGTTAAAGCTGTAAATCTATTTGGCTGGATTGTTTTTCACGCCAAGAATCAAGAACCAAGAATTAAGGAATATCATGTCTATTTAAGAGACAAGTATAAT